>PISX010021282.1:0-33999 GCA_004024625.1 Mellivora capensis
GGACGCCTGGGTGGCTCAGTTGGTTAAGCGGCTGCCTTCGGCTCAGGTCATGATCCCAGCGTCCTGGGATCGAGTCCCACATCGGGCTCCTTGCTCGGCAGGGAGCCTGCTTCTCCCTCTGCCTCTGCCTGCCACTCTGCCTGTGCTCATTCTCTCTCTCTCTCTCTCTGACAAATAAATAAAATCTTAAAAAAAAAAATTAAAAAAAAAAAAAAAAAAAAAAAAAAAAAAAAAAAAAAAAAAAAAAAAAAAAAAAAAAAAAAAAAAAAAAAAAAAAAAAAAAAAAAAAAAAAAAAAAAGAAACCACTTCCCTGGTTTTACACGTCAGGCTCGACAGGTACAATTTAATATTCACCGAGAATGACAAACAAGTTATCACCTGAAGCCTTCTGGGAGAAAGATGTGATCATGTTATGCAGCATCAAGAAGAGGCTTTGGGGAATGTGATGGAATCATTGAACAGCATTATCATTTTTAAGCACATAAATTGTTTCATAGACCCTAAACGAATTCTTTCGACCATCTTGTGAGCAAGGCAAAAGTGAAGATTTCCTTTTGCTCTTGTTCTGACGAGGAGACAGATGCTGAAAGAGATTAAGTGCCTTTCTGATGGGAGGGACCTGGGCTCTGGCAGAGGAACCGACCATGGAGTGTTGTTTTCCTTGTTCCTAGGTCAGTGAATTTTCCTGCGTGTGCATTTAACTCTTACGTTACAAACATGAGAGCAAAATGTAGGAGAGAGCTAAAATGCACCTATATGACGATTTTGTGGTGTCAGGGAAACAAAACCATCCTGTAATTTCACAGGCGATCATGAGAGGTGATCACCTTTGCCAAAATTCTGCACTCGGGGTAGTCTTGAGGACCTGCATGGTGACCTTTCGGAAAGCCTCTCCCCAACACCTTGAACTCACCATTGTGAGTTCATGGTAAACCCTTGATTTTTTTTTTTAATTTTTGTTTTTGCTTTTTGTTGTTGGCATCGTTCTTGAATGAATGCTCCTCTCAGTGAAGTGTGGCTCTGGCGTTTATCCCTGCACTGATCAGCAGAATTGATTGGGCCCGTTATTCCTTAATCACACCATCGATTGGCAGAGGTGATCGGGCTCACTTCTCCTTCAGAAGCTCTGTGTGAGAGAATGACTTTGATAAACCGAAATGGCTGTTCTTTACCCAATGATGTCTGAGTAGCTAGACAGACTTAAAGGTGGAAATATTGGGGCACTCGGTGGCTCAGTCGGTTAAGCACCTGCCTTAGGCTCAGGTCATGAACCTCTGGACCCTGGGATCGAGCCCCGCACCGGGCTCTCGGCTAAGTGGGGAGTCTGCTTCTCCCTCTGCCCTTCTCCTTTCCCCCTCATTCACACTACTCTCTCTCAAATAAATTAATAAAATCTTTTTTAAAAATGGAAATATTAAATGGAACAGTAGGCACTGCTGGAAGAATGGTGCCGTATTATAAACAAACCCCTGTGCTCTGCTTTCCACGTGTCATGTGCCTGGTGTCACAGTGCTCTCAAGGGTGTGAAGAGGAAGGGACAGCCCTTCCGAGCATGGTCATGGGGATGGGAGGTCTGGGGAATTTTCAGGTCTTCCTGAGGAAGCAGGACTGAATCCAGATATGCATGACTCCAAATCCTGTCTCTTCACTCTTAACCGCAGTTAGAAAGCTACATCTCTTCCCTTGATAATGTAACACTGTGTCTGTTTCTAGGTATCTACGCATCAGTGTGAAATGCCAGGGATTCAGGGCACCTGGGTGGCTCAGTGGGTTAAGCCTCTGCCTTCAGCTCAGGTCATGATCCTAGGGTCCCGGGATCGAGCCCTGCATCGGGCTCTCTGCTCAGCAGGGCGCCTGCTTCCTTTCCTCTCTCTCTGCCTGCTTCTCTGCCTACTTGTGATCTCTGTCAAATAAATAAATAAGTAATATTAAAAAAAATAAATGCCAGGGATTGGAACTCAGTCTGTTGGAATCCCAAGGGTTGTTAATTGCTAAGGTTGCGGTTGTTTGTGGTTGTCCAAAGTTATCCACAGTATGGCAATTCTATTCATTAAGTGAATCTCACATAACTTAATATAATGAGTAAGGAAAAGAGATGGTCTGTGACTGCATATAATTTATGTGTACAATAAAGTCACCAGTGACGTTGAATTACTTAGGTATGTTTTTTCCCTCTGTTTCGTGATTTGTTTGTTCCCAAAGAGTGCTTGTTCAAGATTTTTTTTTCTTATTGCATATTACAGGAAGGGCACCACCACTAAAGCAGTCAGATAACGTGAGGGAAGCATGTATTTTTTTAATGAGATTTCCAAATGAAGAGAATTCATCTTTAGGCTTGAACTTTGTCCTTTCAACATACAACAGTGCCCAAGAGATTTTTCTGGATCTTTTAAGATTTTTGTGTGTAAGAAATTACCTCTGTGTGATTCTACTCGGGCACAGACTTGGCAACGTTTTTCTCTTGCTGAGGTTCTATGGGATTCCAGTCAGACTCATTGTCCCAAAGCAAGCTGTGGGCTTTGCCTATTGTTGAAGTCACATGTGTCTCAGGTAATAACTACTTCAAGACTCTGTTGAGAGAGGTCTAAACTTTAATCATTTCCTCCCTAGTTCCTATGCTGAGAGAAGGAAATTGTCCTCTGTGATAACTTAGACTTATTAAAGGCTCTGAGGAAAAAATAGATCCCGTAGTTAAATTATTTGGAGAAATGGTACATATGATAGCCTTTTCTGACAGATTCTTAAGGTGCATTGTCCTATTAGATGTTCCAGTGCACTTAAGTCCTCCTTATATAGTTTTCCATATTATTAAGCAATGGGTGTTTTTTTTTTCCTTTTGTATGTAACAATGTAATATCCAGTGGAATTACTGGTCTGGTAATAACCGTACTGTTGAAGTAGAGAGAGGATGCTGGAACAGTGAGCCTGTTATTAAGTTAAGGGCTTTCTTTTGGGCAGATGATATTTTAGAACACTCAAGGATTGTCTAAGTGTGGTGTAATCTGTGCTTCTCACATTTGACGGTCTACCTGAATCACCTGGCCGTCTTTGTGTAGATCGACGGGGCTCAGGTTTCCAGTAAGCTCCTGGAGGAGGCCAAAGCTACCAGAGGACAACAGCCTGGATAGCAAGAATTTAGATCAAGGTTCTAGCCCTTAGCATTATTGATATTTTCGACAGGATAATTCTTTATTGAGCTTGGTGTCCTCTGCGTCATTGGCTTCTGAACCTTTGATGACGGAATGGCTAGGCAGCCCCTCACTCCAGTCTTGGCAACCAGAAATGTCTCTAGATGTAAATGTCGCTTGGAGACAGAATTGCCTTTCTTGAAAACCAGTGATTAAAATGGTTTATATCATGATGTTCTGTTTCTTTGGTTTTGCAAGTATCCACACTCACTTGTGGCCAAGACCAGAAGGCTATTTAAATTGTTGTAGGTCAGGGGAATTTCTTTTTCTCATAAAGCCTTTTTCCATAGTTGGAGCCAGTGGGAGCCCATGCTTCTATTCAGTTACAGGGATAGTTGGTGTGTACTTGTTAACTTTTCCAAGGAGCATATTTAAGATTCAAAGGGACTCTCAAGAACAAGAGAACAAAATGAACACCGGATACTTTAAGGGCTTGTGTAGAGCTCAGGAGGAGAACCGAGACACCCAGTCTATCACTGGAGTAGCAGTGATTCTCAGACTAATGTTTAGTGCTCCTGGCTAATTTTTTTATAAGTGAAAGCCAAACTAAGGCATAAACAAAGATGAGCAAACATAAAAGGAAATACCCAAGTTAGTGTTGCTAGCTTTCTGAGGAGCTGAGTTTTCTAGTGCAAGAGCCCTGAGCAGAATGTTTGGGAACCGATCACTGTCTTGGGGCATTTACATTATAGCTCTGGGAGGAGAAGCTGCTGTACGCAGGCAAGGGCAAAAGCCAGTAACTCCCGGAGGGGCAGCTAGTAACAGGAAACCCGTACCCCTTCATCTGGCTCAACTCATCTAAAGTTCTAAGAACGTTTTAACAAAACTTAAATAAATCTGAAACTATTTCATTTGGGGGGGGGGGAAAAAGAGGCCATTATCTTTTCTCATTAAATTCAAAGACTTTGGAGACCAGTTCTTCACATTAAATTTTACATTTGACTTGTTATAAGGTATTACTTTTCTTGAGCGGAGTAAACCTGTATCCAAGTTACATTACTTTTCTGAGCCCCGATGGTCTTACTTATAAAGTGAGGCTATGTATAGATGAGATGATCCGTGGGTCTCCCTTGGTTTCAAGATAACACGTTTCAGTAATTCCGTAATAGGTTTTCAGTGGAGGAAGGAGAAACCCCAGCACGTGTGAAAACTAAATCATAAATAATTTTTTAAAGTTTATTTATTTATCTGACAGACAGAGATCACAAGCAGACAGAGAAGCAGGCAGAGAGAGAAGGGGAGACAGTCTCCCTGCTGAGCCAAGAGCCCAATGCGGGCCTCGATTCCAGGACCCTGAGATCATGACCTGAGCTGAAGGCAGAGGCTTTAACTCACTGATCCACCCAGGTGCCCCATAAATAGTAATTTTTAAAAACATAAATGTCTAGATATTATAAGCACTTATTATTTGGTGACTAGATTGATCAGCTGGTTTTTAAGGTATATCTTTTTTTATGTTGTTAAAATATAAGAGTTGTGATAATTTTCAAAATAAGGACTGAGACTCAGTGAGTTAGAAATTGATACTGCCGAATACTTTGTGCATGCCAGTGTCCTTCTCAGTAACATGGTTCTGAGGCCAAGGAGGTGGAATTGTATTCTAAGATATTTTTGATAAACAAATAAGAAGCAATTCAAAAAGGAACAACTTGTCATATAACATTTTGCAGGAAAAATCATTGGGAGAAAATTATGTGTGGGGTATTGATTGACATATTCTCAAGATGAAAGTCTTTCTGGAGTTTGAGCAAAAGCCAGCCTCTCCACTACAATGGGGCATTTGTAGTCATTTTTTTTTCAGAAAGGCTATTACCAACATGGGTTTTTAGTATAGCTCTTTACTCATGACTTATATGTTCTATTAAAATGGTTCATTGACAAGAACTCTGTTTAATACACTTTATATTAGTTATTTAAATAAAAATCAGTGGGCATTTAGAAATAGAATTAGGTGTGCCTGGGTGGCTTAGTCGGTTGAGTGTTCAACTCTTGATTTCAGCTCAGGTCATGATCTCAGGGTTGTGGGATCAAGCCCTACCTTGGGCTCTGTGCTCAGTAGGGTATCTGCTTTTCTCTCTCTCAAGTAAATAAATCTTTGATTAAAAAGAAGAAGAAGAAGAAGAAGAAGACGACAGAGGAGGAGAAGGAGAAGAAAGAGAAGGAGAAGGAGAAGAAAAAGAGACACCTGGGTGACTCAGTTCATTAAGTGCCTGCCTTCAGCTCAGGTTATGATCCCAGGGTCCTGGGATTGAGTCCCATATCAGCCTCCTTTCTCAGTGGGGAGTCTGCTTCTCCCTCCCCCTGCTTACACGCTCACTCACGCTCTCTCTCTCTCTCTGCCTGACAAATAAATAAATAAAATCTAAAAAAAAAAAGGAAAAAAAAATAGACTAAATTAACTAAATATTTTCCAATGCATGATTGCATTTCAAAGGTGTTATTTCTCTTTTAAAAACTTTGCAGCCACTAAATGAAATGGCTGTCTTACTATTCAGAATTTGCTACTTATTTGAGGTAATAACTCCTTTTTTTGTGCTGGTCACCCTCTTTCCCCCCTGGTTTTCTGGATCATGATATCATTTATTCTTACGACAACCCACCTGTACCTTGGAACCCAGAGAAATAAATTCTAAATGCAGAGAAGGCCACGTGAAGAATTGCCTCCAGCTCCCCAACGGAAGGTCATTGCCTGATATTTATGTGGTCTCCGGTGCTCTTTCTTCATGTTCCACTCAACACCAGCGTGCACGTCTTAGGCTTACTCTCTGTGCATATTGAGGAATAGATCTGCTCCAAATGGTTGCACTCCAGCTGGTTCCCAAGATGACACACTTTATAATGTTTCAGAAGTGTCTTCCAGACTTGAACATTGGGCCTGATTTTCTTTGATTAACAGTGTTCCACTATTCCAGGCAGTAGAGGTAGCTTGCCAAGTTGTACTCGAAGATGGGAAATAATCAACAGGGACTAGAAATACTCAACTGAAAGTCGCCCGCATGATCTTAAAGCCCTCTTATTGGTGCATAGTTGTCATTTGTACAACTTCTCCCACCACAAGTCTATATTCTTTTTTTAGTAAAAGGCTCATTTCTATAATTACCGAGGACTTCAAGTCTCTGCTATAACCAGGAGCTAGATGGATATAGCAAAGCACTGTCCTCCTTCACAAAATTTTTCCCAGAATAGGACGAAGGGGAAGACAAAGCTGGCATTTTCTGTAGAAGTATCCTGGGGCAAGAATAGGTTTGAGATTGGCAGTAGTTACAGCTATAAAATATTCTTTTTTTTTTTTTTAAAGTAGGCCCCACAACCATTGTGGGACTTGAACTCATGACCTTGAGGTGATGAGTCATGTGCTCTACCAACAGAGTCAGCCAGGTGCCACAGCTATAAAATACCCCGTAGCCAGCTCCTACACAGGTTGAGCTGGTGTGTGTCTGTGTGTTTCTCTGTGTGCGTATGTGGTGTTTAATTTCTATTGGAAGTATAATATACATCCTAAGTAGGTTATTTTCAAAGGATCATCTGTAGTGTTCATTTAAGAGGCAGATTTTTCTCATTCTTCTTTCATCCCCTCGAAAACTCCCCTAAAGTGACAGCTCCGTCATGAATGAGTGGGGGTTCAGCTCCTAATGCTGGAAGGGCTTCAGAACATGAGGAGTTGAACCCATTCCTAGAAGACTTCGGATTAACGGGAGAGCTGTGATTTATGACATGACGTAGAGGGAAGAGAAAGTCATATCCCTTGCCAAACGGAGCTGGCATGGAGGGGCAGCATGGGGATGAAGGCTGATGCCTTGGCAGGACCCAGGGAGGCTTCAGTCCCGGGCAGTGTGTCTGCAAAGCCAGACCGACAGGAGGCCTGAAATCATGCAGTTTAAAAAAAAAATAGCCAATCTACATTATGAGAGAAAGAGTATCCTCTTTCCTGTGAGTGATTCAAGGGACCAAGTTCCTGTAGTACAATCATAAAAACAAAACCATGAACAGTAGAAGTAACGCGCGTATCGAGAGTCAAACTGTGGGTGGGAAGTGTGGCGATTCTGAAAAGGAATCCAGAGCAATTTGGAAAGCCATGGAAGTTAATAATAGAAATGTCTTGTCCCTAACAAGCCCTCAGAAATTATGAATTTCTCTCTTTTCCAATCACAACTGATTTCCAAAAGCTCCCGTGAAATTATTTTAGGAAATAATAAACACAGTTCCTCGTGAGCCTTACTTCTCTCCTCCATATTCTGTCTCCCACAAGCTTCCTAGCTCTCCAGCTCCTCTCAGGGTGAGGAGATGAACCTATAACTCCAGCTTCTCACTTTTCGGTCCAGTTGTCACCCTCTCAGTGACAGTGCTTTCTTCTCTCTAAAGATAACATTGAAGCACACTACCCCCCACAATCCTTTTTGTTCCATTTTCTTGTGAATCTTGCTTCATAACCTATTTTCCTTCTCAAAGCTTTAATAACTGCCTACCCCTTCTGTATTTTTTGCCTAAAAACATGCCCAAATCATTCCGTCCATTTTAAATTTACAAGGGAAAAAAGACTTTGCTTATTTTTTTTCCCTTTTCAAACTGTCCCTTCCTTGCTGTCACCACCACATGGCTTGAAGGGATGCTGACTACTCTTTGCCTCTAATTCCTCATTTCCTATTGATCTCTTAACCTGTTGGCTTTGTCTTCTGCCCACAGTATGACATTAAAATTGCTCAAAAGGTTCCTGATCTCCAGGCTACCAAAATAATAGCCTCTTTTAGTTTCTTGACTATTGACCTATTGAAAGCATCTGATACTGTGGACTGCACACTTAGGAAACTGCTTTTCACCCCAGCTTTTCTAGCATCATGGCTCTTATCCTTCCTTTCCCAAGATTCCTCTCATTTCTATCACTGGCCCATTTTCTTCCAGTTTTCCCTTAAATATTAAATGCCATGTAATTCCACCCTGGACCTTCTTGTCACTTGTCACATACTTTCGGGGCCATTTCATTGTATCCTGTGTTCAACTACCACCTACTGAAAACAGTAAAATATTCAACTTTCCTTATCTTTCATAATTCAGTGTAGGATTGAATTGAAACAGCAGCCTGTGTGTTGAGAACTCAGATTCTCTTTTGAAGGATCCCTGGTTGGTCATCTCTCTTCCCTCCAGAGAAAGAGTTAGAGTAGAAGTGCACAGACAGTGCATAGGACTGGGGCTGAGAAGCAACATGGGAGCTCGCACACGCCCTTCACATCTCTATGGAACCAAAGGGAAAGATGCTTCTCTGGTTTCTGCTCCCCAGTGTCCTGAAATGTGAATTCACAAGAGAATCAACTGTGAAGTTTCTGAGTTTTCAAGAAGGGGAGGCAGCCCACCCGCTCTGTGGTTGTGTGTATGAGCCCTAGTTCCACTGAAGCTAAGAGAATGCATTGGAAAAATATGCACCCAGATTTTTTTTTAAGGTAATATTACCTCCTTCTGGTGAGTGTATGGTTTCTTTAAGGTAGAGAAGATGGATTCTTTTGATCCCAGGAGTTAGGAAAGGAAGCATGGAAGCTGTGTGAGACAGAAGCACAAGCCTGATTCTGTCAGCTGGATATTGGACTAAGAACATAGCCAATGTCACAAGGCATACCCAGGGCCTGGCACCGTGTCCCTTATGAGCTCTCAGCATCTGCCAACTTATACGAAGATGTTTCTCAGGTTGCTGGGTGTTCCAGGAACACCAGCACAGAGGGGATAGCCATCTTTCCACTATCATGGTGAAATTATTCATGTGCTTTCAAGTAACTACCCACTCTGAATGACAGCCTCATAAAGAAACATCTTTCTCTTCCCGTAGGCCTGCTCAAGGAGAAAGATCAGGTATAATAAGATGGACTACAGGGGTGCCTAGGTGGCTCAGTCAGCTAGGTGTCCAACATCATGGTTTTGGCTCAGGTCATGATCTCAGGGTCCTGAGATCGAGCCCCGCATCTGGCTCCTCACTCTTTCTCTTCCTCTTCCTCTGCACCCCCCCCCACACTTGTGCATGTGCACTCTCTCAAATAAATAAATAAATCTAAAAAAAAAAAAGATGGACTACAGCCGTATCTACTGAAAGTCACAGAGCCTCAGATCCAGCCCTCATTAAAGGAAGGAAATTATTTGATTCCCAATGAAGAGTTTTTAAAAACGGACAGAACTTTAGCTGAAAGACACTGTTTTTAATAAGCTAACATAACTAGACAGTTATGCAATCAGACTAAAATTCTTGAAGAAAGTCTGTAGCTAATAGGAGAGTGTCTTAAAAGGAATTCCAGTGCTAACCATAAATGTACAGGTTTGTTTTTGGGCTCACAGTTCTATTCTGCTCTATATTTCTATCAAGTTAGTGTATCCACTACCGTAAGTGGGATATTGATGCCTTCAGCCAATATTGCTGACTTTTCTGTCTGTCTTCAATTCTCTGTTTTTCCTTTGTGTCTTTTGGGGGCTCTGTTGTTAGCTACATGTATTTTTGGAAATTTTATATCTTCCAGATGAATTGACCCTTTCTCATTAAAAATGCCCCGTTTTATCTCTAGTAACCTTTATTTTTGAAAGCCTATTTTGTCTGATATTAGGATTGCCTCTTTTTTCCCCCTGTTTGTACAGTAGACCTTTTTCCCATCCACTTGCTTTCAATCTCTTTGTATCTTTCAATTAAAAGGGTGTCCCTCTGGGCAGCATATAGTTGGATCTTGTTTTTGTTTTCTCCAGTATGATCATCTTTGTCTTTTGATTGGATTGTACTTCATATCTATTCAGTTTGCTGTAGTTGTGTTGATATCTGCTGTGTTTTTTGTTTTGGTTTGTTTTCTGTGTGTCTCATGTCTTTTTTCCTCCTGTTAATCTTCCCCACTTCCTCATGCCTTAAGCTAATATTTCCTAGTGTAACATTTTAATTTCTGTAATGATTTTTTACTACTTATCCATGTATTTATTTTAAAAGATTTTATTTACTTATTTGACAAAGGGAGAACAAGATAGCACACCAGTGGGGTTGTGAGGAAGAGAGGGAAGCAGACTCCCCACTACGCAGGGAGCCCCACATGGAGCTCCGTCCCAGGACCCTGGGACCATGTTCTGAGCTGAAGGAAGACACTTAACCCAACTGAGCCACCCAGGCGTGCCCTTACTACTTTTGAAAAAAAATATTTTCTTAGTGGTTGCTGTAGAGCTGAAATATACAATTAGGGATGCCTGAGTGGCTCAGTTGGTTAAGCATCTGCCTTAGGCTCAAGTCATGATTCCGGGGTGCTGGGATCAAGCCCCACATCAGGCTCCCTGCTTCTCCCTCTGCCTCTGCCCATCCCCCTGCTTATGCTCTCTCTCTCGCAAATAAATAAATGAATTATTTTAAAAGGAATCATAGGATTAACTTATGAGATTTATACTGACTTAATTCTAGTAAATTGTAGAAAAGTTATTCTTATATAGCTCATTTCTCTTTTCCCATTTTTTGTGCTGATATTATTCTACATTCCACCACCAAGCCAACAATGTGTTGTCATAAACACACTTTATACAATTTATGTCTTTAGAAAAAAAGAGAACATGAATATGCTTACAGAATTTGTCATATTAATCTTTTTTTTAAACAATTTCTAGTTCTCATTATTTGTTTCTGAGTATTCAGTATACCATGTAGTGTCATTTCTTTTCTTTCTTTCCTTCTTTCTTTTTTAAAATTTTATTTATTTATTTGACAGAGAGAGAGAGAGAAACAGTGAGAGCAGGAACATAAGCAGGGGGAGTGGGAGAGGGAGAAGCAGGCATCCTAACAGGCAAGGAGTCCCATGCGGGGCCCAGTCCCAGGACAGTGGGACCATGACCCAAGCCCAAGGTAGGCACTTAACAACTGAGCCACTCAGGCACCCCTCTAGTGTCATTTGTTACTCTAATAATGCATTTCTCTGTCTTTGTCCCTTGTGCTATTTTTGTCAAGTAGACTATATTTATATATGCTGTATTAGCAATATTGCAAAGATATACATATTGTTTTATGCAGTTGCTTTTAAAGTCAATTAAAAGAAGAACAAGGAAGAAATAAGCATTTACACTTTTATAAGTACATAGCTCCTTGAATGGAAGTTCTTTGATTTCTTTTTTTATTTTGATTCACATTAATGTCCAGTGTCATCTGCTTTTATCCTGAAGAATTTTCCTTAGTATTTCTTGCAAGTGGGTGTGCTGGCAACAAATCTCTCTGTTTTTATTTATTTAAGAATGTCTTTATTTGACTTTCAACTTTGAAAGATTGTTTTGCTGGATATAAGATACTTGGTTGTGAGTTTTTGTTTTGTTTTGTTTTCTTCCCATACGTGGAATATTTCATGTCACTCCTTTTTTGCCTCCATTGTTTCAGGTGAGAAGTCAGCTGTTAATTTTATTCGTTAATCTTCCTTATAAATAGGGAGTCATAGTTTCTCTTGCTGTTTTCAAGACTTCTGTCTTTCTCTTTAAATATTACAACTATGATGTTTCTGGGTATGAATCTCTTTGAGTTTACCCTACTTGTTTATTGAGCTGCTTGGATTTGTAGATTAATGTTTTCCATTGACTCTGAAAAAGTTTAAAATAATTATTTGTTTTTTGTTTGTTTGTTTTCTATTTCATTTGATCTCTCCTGTCCTTCTGGTACTCCCTTTACATGTAGGGTGGAATGCGTAATGGTGTTCCCCAATTCTCTGAGGCTCTATTCATGTTTCTCCATTCCTTCTTCTCCCAAATCTTGGGTTGTGTCGTTTTTATTGGTCTGCAAGTTTACTACATCCTCCTTCTGCCGGCCCCGATCTAGCATGGATCCCTTCTAGTGAATCTTTGACTTCACTGACTGTACTTTTCAACTCAAGAATTTACATTTGGTCCTCTTTGATAATTTATATGTATTGATATTCTGTGTTTTATTAGTCATTAGCCATACATTCCTTTTAGCCTTTAAGCACGGTTTCCTTTAGTTCTTTGAACATGTTTGTAGAAGCTGCTGTGAAATCTTTGTCTGGAAAATCTCCCATCTGGACTGCTTCAGCTGCAGTTTTCCAATGTCTGCTTTCTTCCTCCTTTGTATGGTTCCCTGTTTCTTTGTATGTCTCATAGCTTTTCTGTTGAAAACTTGACATTTTAAGTAATATAGTTCAGTCATTCTGGATACTGCTCCCCCCCCAACACACACACCTAGATTTGTTGTTTCTTTTGTTTGCTTGTTTATTTATTTAGAAACTTGGTTGGGCTATTTCGATGATGTTTGTTTCCCCTATTTAGCATCTGATGTTATTCCCCAGAAATGGCCTCCTTAGACATGTGCACATTTCACCCTCACATTGTGGTTGACTTTCTTTGATTTCCCTAGACTTTGAGATTTGCTCCAACCCCAGGAAGTGTCTTCCTAGCTCTCTCGTTCCTGGATTCTCTCTGGTAAACTTCAAGGTGGTCTACCACATTATTTATTGCTATCATGGAACTGCCAGCCTTCTCTTAATTGCTCACCACCAAGATCTTCATTGTTTTCAGTAAGCCCTTAGGCATGAACTTCTCCATCCTCTGTTTCAAATATAGTCAATCCCCTTAGGGAGAACATGGGGGCTCTCTTGTTCTTATACCTGTGTCTCCCTTTGTGCAGAACATCTGCACCAAAGCTCTGGAGGTGGAGGCCAGGAGAGTGGAACACTTCTGGAGTGATACTGCTATTCTGTGAGAGAGGCACTACACTGGGATGGAAATTCTTGGTCTTTTCAGCCTGCCTCTCCCAGTATGGAACATCCTCCTTACAAGCAAGCTGGGATAAGACCAGTCAGAGCCAAACATTGCAGCTTGTTCCATGTGGAATAGAGCTTCCACCCTACAAATTGAACTAGATGAAGGGAGACTGCTCCAGGCACCCTGGTCACATTTGCCTGGATAAAGCTTCTGCAAGAATCAGGTGTGGAGATAAATAATATTGGCATTTCACTCTTCTGGGAAAGAAAACATGGCCTTGGACGGGGAGGTGATGAGAGAGGGAGGACTGTGTTTTTTGCCCCAGGCATTCAGAATAGAGCTTCCCTCAGGCTTATCTGGAGGGAGAGGAGTGTGCTATGGTTCAGATGCTGCCGATCCTCTTATTCCCAAGATTTAGTCTATGATCTTAAGTAAATGTTTCTCCATTTGTGATATGCCTTCTTTAAAAAAGATATTTATTTATTTTTTTATTTGAGAGAGAGAGAGAGAGAGAGCAAACAAGCATGAGAGGGGAAAAGGTCAAAGGGAGAAGCAGACTCCCCATGGAGCTGGGATTCCAATGCAGGACTCGATCCTGGGACTCCAGGATCATGACCTGAGCCGAAGGCAGTTGCTTAACCAACTGAGCCACCCATGCTCCCTGTCATATGCCTCTAAGACAGTTTCCAGAGACTTTATATTAAATGGTTGTTGATTTTTAAAAATCACTGTCACCAGTTGTTTGTTTCACTGGGGAAGGGGCTCCTGGAATTCTTCATTCCTCCATTCTTGGAAGTGCTTCTCTACCACCATCCAGTTTTAGACTCTCCATTGCCCTAAAAAGTTCCTTCATGCCCTTTTCAAGTTAATTCCTGTTCCCAGCCTCAGTTTTTAGGAATCACTACTCTGCTTTCTGACTCTGTAACTTCAAGACCTTTCCTAAACAGTTCATAAAAATGGCATTGTACCATATGTAATCTTTTGCCTCTGGCCTTTACCATTTGTCATAATACTTTTGAGAGTCGGCCAAGTTTTAGCATGTATCAGTAGTTCACTCCTTTTGATTGCTGACTAATATTCCATTGTATAGATATTCCACATTTTTTTTTACCCATTTGCCAGTTAATGAACATCATATTAGTTCCAGTTTTGGTTTATTATGAATAATGCTTCTGTGAATATTTGCATGCACATCTTTGTGTAGACATAAATTTTCAATTTTCATGGCTATATTCATAGAAATATAATTTCTGGGTATGGTGAGTTTATGTTTAATATTTAAGAAACAGTCAAACTGTTTTCCAAAATGATCGTGTCATTCTTCATTCACCCACGAGCAAAGTATGAATGTTACAGTTTTTCCACATCTCAGACAACATTTGTTATTATCTGTCTTTATTGCAGCCATTCTCGGGAGCGTGTAATGTTGCCTCCTTTTAACATTGTGATAATGAAATGGTTACTTTAATGCCCCAAAGTAACATCTTTTACATTTTTAGAAGCTACAATAGATATCCTCTAAAGTATATGAAGAAACTAAATTTGGTCTAATGGGATATTGGCATAATTGTAAGTTACCAGTATGATCTTAAGTGATATTACATATAATATTACTTAAATAACAATAGGTACTAAAAATGATGTACCATTCTCTTCAAGATCACACAAAGAAATATTTCAATTTAACGTTCTATAATGTTTAGACATAGGAGAGTATCTTTCTACCCTTACATAAAATTGATTCTTTTGATTTTAAGATTTTATTTATTTGACAGAGAGAGATAGAGAGAGAGAGAGCACAAGTAGGCAGAGCAAGCAGAGGGAGAGGGAAAAGCAGACTTCCTGCTGAGCAGGGAGCTCAATGTGGAGCTCGATTCCAGGACCCTTGGATAATGACCTGAGCCAAAGGCAGATGCTTAACCAACTGAGCCACCCAGGTGCCCCCATAAAATTGATTCTTAAGGACATATTTGGGCAGTGCCATTTTAGAAATGCCATTTTTGTTTGATGAAGCATGTCTCATCCTTTTAGCTCATATTTTATTAAATTGCTCATCTTCAGTCTTAAAGCATGTTATATTAGTAGCTATTAATTTAACTTAAAATTTCATGTCCTATATTGGTTTTTTCTTTTAATTTTTAAGTAACATGCTTGGGAATGAAGGATATTCTTCTGTATCTTCAGATGGTCTGCATACGGTCTTATGTTTGAGAGAGACATGAAGGTGAATGCTTGAAGAAATCCTACCTTCTAGGAAATTTGTCTAGAAATAGAGACAGGGAAATTACCTAATTTTTTTTCACTAAAATTTCTATTTGGGTGACTCTTATGGGCTCATAAAAATTTTAGAGATTAAACAAACCTTCAACATTATCTTGTCCATTCCTTTATTTTAGAAATGAGAAAACTGTGACTTGGCATGATATTTTAGTTGTATGGAACTTTGAACCTTATAAAACTTCCTCTTATATTAAAAATAAATGTTATGCTTCAGTATAAACATGGTGAACAACATCTTTATCCATGGTAATATGTGGATGGATGTCTTTGTGGTAACCTAATAATGCATTCCTTCATCTAGCTAGAATATTGTCAAGAAATTAATGCTTCCATTTGATGATGTGAAATATAGACTGGAATATTTTAAAATTAAGTATCTTATTTTCAAGATATAGTTAAAATAGTAAGGCCTCCCTTTACCATATAATAAGATAAATTTCATAGTAATAAATCCATGTATACTTGTTCAGGAAAATACAGACAGCTCACCGCTGCAGAGGATTCCAGAAAGATCTCCATGAATATATGTGCCTTTGGTATGTGATCAAAGTAGTATAACTTGCAAGGAGACTTGGCTTACTATGAGCAGAACATATAAAACTTCTGATGTTTTAAACATTAATTGTGAGAGAAAATCCTATAAAATTATAGAATAAAATGTTGGTGAGTACCTTAATGATGTCAGGATAGAAAATGCTTTCTTGAACAAACTTTTTTCAAAAAAAAATTAAAAAGCAAAAATCACTAAGAACTTGTTGATATGATAAGACTGCATCAGAACTAATATTTTCTTACCAGGGAGAGAATAATATATATATCAAATATATAATATCTATGAAATAATATTTAATATTTATATTATTTATACTATTTATATTTACATTATTTATATTTTATATTTATTTATATTATTTAATATTGACAATATTAAATAATATAAATAAATATAAAATATTGACAATATTAAATAATATAAATAAATATAAAATATAAATAATGTAAATATATATTTTTATTATATTTATATTATATATTATATTATATTATATTATATTATATATTATATAATGTATATTATAATAATAATAATTATATATATTTATATAAATTATATAAAATTATAAATTATATAAAATATATAATAATATATATTATATAATATATTATATTATATAATATAATATATAATATAATATAATAATATTATATTATATATATATTGACAATATTAAATAATAATGCTTAATGTATATTAGATATATAGTTAAATTACATGATATAATATATATTATATGTAATATATGATAAATAACTAATATTTCCTTATTAGGGAGAGGTAAGTCTGCATCAGAACTAATATTTCCTTATTAGGGAGAGAATCTATCAAGGAGATTGCCCACTGAATTAGGAGCCCAGTGTGGAGCCCAGTGTGGGGCACAATCTCACAACCCATGAGATCATGACCTGAGCCAAACCCGAGTCAGATGCTTAACCAGCTGAGCTACACAGACCACACACCCCCCGAATTAATATTTCTATTCAGTGGCAGACAATGTCAAAAGGTTAATAGGTATATGAGATAGGTGACTAAAAGAACACATGATTATTTACCAGAAGAGAAACAATATCTAGAATATATGAGGAAATGATATAAATAAAATTGTATTTTTTTTCAAAGATTTTATTTATTTATTTGAGAGAGATCAGGAGAGAGAGTAGAGAGCACAAGTGAGGAGGGGGTGGAGGAGGCAGAGGGAGAGAGAGAAGCAGGCTCCCTGCTGAGCAGGGAGCCTGATGCGGGGCTCCATCCGAGGACCCTGGGATCATGACCTGAGCTGAAGGCAGGTGCATAACCAACTGAACCATCCAGATGCCCCTGAATAAAATTTTAGTTGGAAGAGTTTATTCTAGTAGGAAAATGGACAAAGCAAGTCAACAGACAAGTTGCAGAAGTCGAAACTAGAAGTCCTTGTTAGTAATTTGTGCATATAATTAAGGAAAAAGATTACCAGTTAGTAATTTGTGCATATAATTAAGGAAAAAGATTACCAGTCAGTTTTGCAAAAGTCAGATACTACCAAGTGCCGTCAGAAGTTTGGGAAACAGAATCCCACCTGTAATCCTGGCCAGTGGGTGTGCTGGTCAGCCCCCTCAGAAGCCAGGGGTCTGAGCTAGATGCCATGGGATCTGCAAGTCACCAAAGTCCTACACTGCACCCTCCAGTACATTACCAGGGACATTCTCCGGGCTCACAAGGAGACATGCAACAGGCACCGATCATCGCAGGGTTTGGAGAGATCCAGGGAACAGATTAACCAAGAGGGATTCAGGGAGAGCCCTGAACCCAAAGTAATGAATTAAATCTCTGTACAAGCGCAGATACTCAGAAGCATAGTGTTGGGTGACAAAAGGGGAACCATTAGAATTAAAAGACACAACATGTCTTTTTAAAAGATATGCATATAAGGAGACAGCCACATAGAGAATAGATTAGAAGGACTATATCAAATGTCCTTCGGTGAGTTACTATGAGGGAACAAGGATTGAGCTGAGCTGAAGGGAAGGATGACCAGAGCGCGCGCGCACACACACACACACACACACACACACACACATGAACAAAAGCAACCATACAAAAAAGAGCGACCTTTCATAGACCAACAGGAAGAGTTTAACTGGGGGAATTCACACAGTCACATTTCCATTTTTTCTTCTAAAAAAAAGTGAGGTTTACTGTCGATTAATTTTAAGTAGCTTTTCTCAACAGTTAAATTAAGGCATTGCGTATCGTAGCCTGTTTGATTTGGGGACCAACCATATAGTAAACCATATATTATAAAGTATATATTAAGAGTTGAGTGAGTGTTCAGATATAAACAATGTATGCCTACAAACATATCATAAAATGGGTAATGCTGTAAATGAGTGAAACAGCCACTAATTCCTTGGTGCTTGGTCACTATGTTAGGATCCCTCCTAATTGCTGCTGGTTTTTACTTGCTAAGTTCAAACTGTTCTGTTTTAGAGGTGGAAATACTCATGTAATTTCTAAACAAATCCCATGATCGTGTTTAGTGATGTGAGCACCCTGGAGAACTTGAACAGTTGTGGGAGGTTTCTGAACCACCCGTGGAGAACAGCTGTCAGACTGTGCACCCAACAGATCTGTCCCATCTCCTTCTGTGTCTTTATTGGCTTCAGGCTTATTGACTAATGTGAATTTTTCACTTTTCCAGGTTAGGCAGTGGATGTGTAATGCACAGTAATTCAAACAAATGCTTGATATGCATTTTTCAAAAATATTGACATTGCATTTCCAAATCATAGTTTTAGCATTTTCATTTATTCTGCTTACTAGGTGATTGGTGGCTGTAGAATTGTGGATACTTAGAGTGGGAAAGGAACTTTGGGGTCACCTGGTCAAATTGCTGGTCTGGTCCAGCTCCCTGAACTGGCATCATCCACCCTTCAAATGAACATCCTCCTGTGTAGGGGAATTCCCTGTTTCTGGATATTTGCAATTGGTAAATTGTTTTTCCCATCAGCTCTTGTTTCATCTTCTGGAGACATGCAAAAAAGTAAAAGTCCAATTTGCAAATGACAGGTCTCTGGACATTTCAAGATGGCGGTCATGTCCTCTTAAGTCTTCTTGAAAGTTGTAACCATCGGGCCCTTTACCACCCTGGAGATTAATTTGAACAACCATAATTTTATTAGAAGTAGAAAATGTGGGGCACCTGGTTGGCTCAGTTGGTTAAGCGTCTGGCTCTTGATTGAGGCTTCGGTCATGATCTCAAGAGTTGTGAGATCGAGCCCACATTAGAACATCGAGCCTAGCAGGGAGTCTGTCTGAGATTCTTTTTCTCCCTCTCCCTCTGCCCCCCTCCCCTCTCTAAAGTACAAAAAGTGATGAAGAATAACCAGGCTCCGTAACCTGGATATAACACATCTATTAAGGCAACATCAAGTCTTATTAATATTTTGAGGGACCTAGCCATACCTAGACCTCCTTGAGAACCAGTACAGCATGTTGGTCAAGAGAATGGGCATTATGGGCAGAGAGCCAAAGATGTTGCAATTGTCATTTTGCATGTTATTTGTGTTATGTTGGGCAGATTACTTAAGCCCTCCCAGTTCCAAGTGCCACATCTTTTCACTGCAGGTTCTGCTATTGCTGCATTATGCTCTGCTATGTGGACTGAGTTAAGTGAAACTCTTAAAGTGCTTAGTCCTTCAGCCGATGCAGAGCAACAGCTCAATGAATATTTCCCATTAATTGTGGTCTTCGTGTTATGATATTAAGCTTCAGTGTCTTGATCTGGGACTATAAAATATTTTTGTCTGAAACTGTTTTTTTACTTATCCTGAGTAAATTTTACCTTCTAGGATTTATCTCTTTTTTTAGAGCATGGTGAAAACTCATTGATTTCTTCTGTCATCCAAGTAATGCCCACCCCTATCGAAATCAGGAATTAAATAAGGAAGTTAGTTGGACGCTGTTAGCTAACTCCCTGTCATTTGAAGTCGTAAATACTCTTTCCACGTTCTCTTTAAGTATCTACCTATATCTATTGTTACCCGTAGTAAACTTTCTTTATTTGGGCTGCAGGACTTCATCTACAGCTTTCCTTAAGCATTTATTGATACTTTAATGCAAGCCAAAACTATGTCATCTTCTGAATCATGTTCTAGTAGAGGAGGCTAGCGCTCAGACAAATTGTTAAAAGCCTGTGATTCACACATAACAAAAGGGCACAGTAGAGAACATCTGTGCCATGGGACCGCAGAGCAGCTGCTGGTGGCTCTACCTGGATTAACCAGGGTCTGCTTTGCAGTGTCGGCAACATCTGGATGCGTCTTGAAGAATGATTAGAAATGACGAGAGTTAGAAAGGCATTGCAGGATACTACAAATGGTCTTCACAGATGCTTGACTAATGTCCAGAAGCATTGTTTTCACACAGTTCCCTAGCCCTTCCAGAGCTAACAAATCTATCAAAAAAGACAGAAGATCTGCCTTATGGGACTTGCTCTTCATGACCCAGTTTTGGAGCCTAGCGATCACCAGTAATTTTTCAAACGCTTTCCAAACACCTCTGAAAATTAACCCAAATTTTATTCACTGTCTCTCCTCTACCTGGCAGCTAAAAATAGATGAAGCAGCTTCCTAGCTTAGCAGAAATAGTGAGAGAACCTGCAACACACCAAATAAGAAAGAACAATTGGACACAGTTGTTGTTTTTTTAAACTTAGATTAAAGGATATAGATTAAAGCAGTGGTGTGAGTGTGTGTATGTCTCCTACTTCTACTTTCCTATTTGCTTGAAAAGCTCAATGCAAAGTCTAGAGCAAATGAAAAGCATGCACCAGTGTATTTTTGTGGGTGGAATACGTGATGTCATAGCTTTTTGTATCTGAGGTAGTGTTCATCTTGCTGCCTTTGCTCCTCTAAAGAGAGAACATTAATTACACAGTGGCAGCCACCAGAGACAAAGTCAGAGATTCTAGCAAAACTGAAAACACATTCCAAGACCCAACCACTTAACAACTTGTTCAGTGACTTAAACACCCTGACTCTTCAATTTGTGTTGGTTGATGGAATATAATTTTGTAATTAGCAATGTGTACATTCCTAATATGATGGTGTTTTATATCATCTCAATGAATTATGCAAATGACTTACCTGGAAGCTCGTATTTTAGTTCTTACCTCATTACTAAATATCACACATGCTATAGTGTTCACTTTTAAGACAATGCAATTAAAAACTTTAAATGAGGTGATCAGGAGGCCAGCAAGCAATCAGCCTGAAATAGGCAATCAAGTGGAGTGAGAGGTAAACACCCGCTGAGTGTTTGGGGGAAGGTAGACAGGTTGGTTTTGCCATAGAAGGAAGGATGTGGGTGGAGGGAATGTCCCTTTGCTGTGCTTGCAATGGGAAGCTCCATAACCATTCTTGGATTCTAGCTGCATTGCATTTCCATTATAGAAATGGTTTATTCATATTAGGTTTATTTCATATTAGGTATCTGATATATTAGTACTTTGCACTCAGTCTTAAAGAGACTGATAATGTCATTCTATACTAGTTAGCAGAATATGAAAAAAAGATTAGATCCTTTGACTTCACATTGCTCTGTGTTATTATTTTCTGACTTCTGACACCTGTGACTTTGCATCGGGGTGAGTCTAGCTGATTCTGAGGCGGTCAGCATAGATCGCATTCATCTCTTTCCATGCTGTATCTGGACTATGAATCTGGGGCAGTTACTTCAAGGAGACTGGTTCCTCGTCTGCTAGTACTTTTCTCTTTCCCTCGTATTCTCTGTTTCTGAAGAAAGCTGCGTTGACCTTCATATTGCCCTCCTTTCTTCGGCAGTAGCAGAATTTCAATGATCCTGACATTGTTTACACAAACGACAGTGTTTTACTCTGAATGTGCTCAGCTGCCTTCCTTGGACTCCTCTGGAATATGTATTTGGAGTGAAAAGAATATGTTAGTAATTTTAGTTAAGGTTTAAAAATTAATTTATAGTCTGTATCTAAACTCTTAGCAAACACACGATTGAAATTTTTTGTTGGCTTTATGGAGGTATAATTTACACAATCTAAAACTACCCGATTTTAAGAGTGTAATTCCACGAGATTTTAACTCATGTGTTCAGTCCTGTAACCACCAGCCCAAGCTGCCTAGGAAACCTTGCCACCGCTCTGGAAAGTTTCCTCGTGACCCTTGGTGATCAGTCCCCTCTGCCTTCAGTCTCTCACCCCTGGCAACTATGGATCTATTTTCTGTCATTCTACTTGTGCCTTTCCTGAAATTTTGTATACATGGACTCATAGAGTATTTGGTCTTTTGTGTCTGATTTCTTTTAGTTAGCCTAATACATCTGTGTTTCTGAGTGTATCAGTGTTGTATCCTTTTTCTTTTCTTTGGATAGTATTTTATTGTATTTGTTTATCCAGTCACCAGGTATGTCCATTTTTTGTGAATTATGAATAATGGAGCTGTTATGAACACTTATGTACAACTTCTTATTCCCTTGGGTAGACACCCAGAGGTAGAGTGGCTAAGCCATATGCTGTATGTATTTTTATTTATTTTATTTTATTTATTTATTTATATTTTTTAGGGGTCCACCAAACTGACTTCTAAAGTGACTCTCCCTTCTTGCTTTCCCACTGGAAGTCTGAGAGCTTCAGTTGCTCTAAGTCCTCGCGAACACTTGGTCTTATCAGACTTCTCCATTTTTAGCAATTCTAGAGATTTATTAGGGTACCTCACTGAGGCTTCAGTTTGCATTTGTTAGGGACTAAATATGCTGTGAATCTTTTAATATGCATATTTATCATCCATATATTTTATCTTTTAAAGTGCTCATTCAAGTCATTTGTCCATCTCTTTACTCAAGTTGTTTTAATATTATTATTGACTCTTAAGAGTTCTTTATATATTTTGGAGACAAATCTTATATCAGATGTATGTTCCAGTCTGCAGCTCCCCTTTTCAGTTTTTTAAGTGTTTTTTGAAGAGCGAAATTTGTAATTTTGATGAATTTCAATATATGCTTACTTTTATTGTATATTTCATTTGTATATGTCATTATATTTTCTTGAGATTTTATTTATTTTATGAAAGAGAGAGAGAGCAGAGGAGCAGAGGGAAAGGGACAAGCAGACTCCACATTGTGCATGGAGCCTGATGTGGGGCTTGATCTCATGACCCTGAGATCATGACCTGAGCCGAAACTAAGAGTGAGACATTGAACAGACGGAGCCACCCCAGCACCCCGGTAGATGTCATTTGAAAGAAATGTTTGTATGACCCACAGTCACAAAAATTTTCTCATATTTTCTGGTAGATGCTTTATAGTTTTTGGTTTTACGTTAACTCTATGATTCATATCAAATTAAGTTTTTTAAATGGTGTGAAATAAGGTAGAAATTTATTTTCCTTTTTTTAATCTTTGAATATGGTTATGTAGTTGTTCTAGCACCACTTATTAGAAATGGTGTCCTTTCCCCACTGAATGAGGCTGAGCCCTTTGTTGGGAATCAGTTGACCATGTAATGGGGTCTCCTGAGTTTTACACTAACATGCTTTCCGCAATCATTCTATTAAGAAAGCTGTTAGAATGAATTTTTGAGGTCAAAGGCCCTTCCCCATGAAGACTAAAACTTAGATTTATAGCTGTTTTGTAAAATGTCACTGGTTAAATATTTCTATCTCCTTTTATGTTCTAACAATTTTAGCCATGTGGCCATTTCCCTGGATGCTACATACAATCTATTTTTGCTGAAGTTTATTGTAATTTTGGTTTTCTGTTGTTGCTGCAATTTTTTGGTTTTGTTTCACAGTTGGATGCTTCTAAATTATAAACCGTAAGTTGTAGTATTTCATGCATGTTCAAGTATAGCATCTGGCATAAAGTAGACTATAAATAAATATCTGTTGAATGAGTGCACAATTGATAGATAAAATTTTAGTTACATCATCAAATTTCACTTTGGAACATTTTGGTAAAAAATTGGAACACTTGGGAGGAGGCAAACGAGCTGTCATGGAATTCTTATCATTAATTTTCCTGAACTGGAGAAGAATAATTATGCTTTATTTTATTTTTCTAATATCTTATAAACCAAGATCACACACACACACAAAAACCCTTTAAAAAAATCTTTAATAATTTTTTTCTAAATATTGCTTCTCCATTCAAGTCTCCTTTTAGTTTTGTATTTGAAATTAAATCTGTTTAAGAAAATCACATCTGAAATTAAATCTCTAGCAAAATACAACCTACACAGTATATTTGACTAATTACTGTCAATGAATAAAATGACACTATTGTTACCAGCTATTAAAAGGAATTCCATGTTGTCTTATGGGAATGAAAACAGCAGGATTATTCAATATTTTTACTTTTCCCTAGAGAGGCATTTTATATTTGTGCCTTTTCCTTCTCAATAAGCCATTTGTTGTGACCTATTTCTTTACAATAAGTAAATAACCAGGACTTCCCATATTGCCAAATGTTCAGTCTTGGTAAAGACATAATCTTTTCTCTTAAGAATTGTTAGCAATGTATTCTTCCATACCCTTCCTACCTTACTGATCACATTATATTCCAAATGTATATGCTTTGTGTTATTCCTTATTATATTTTCTTTGAGTCTCCTGAGCTCCAGGTTTTTTTTAAATTCATCCTTAATTTCAATTCTTATTATAAATCTCATCCATATTATCCCTGTGCACATGGGCACACACATGTGCATGTACACACACGTGCACACACACAGAAGTATACATGATTTTGCAGCAAGAGGACTAACTAATCCAGTTTTAAACTGGTGGAAATAGGCATTATATTCACCCCTTCTCATCTTTTAAAACTCAGTTTAAGTGCTATCTCCTCAAAAAAGTTTCTAGAATAAAGTCTCTTCTCAGTCTGGATCACAGTGACTTCAAGACTTTCTCCCTAAAGTTATTCTAATGTGTAATTTAAAAACTGTATTTAACTGTGAATCCGTGCCTTCCAGTAAAATGTAAGTTTCCTGAAGGTAGGGAACCATTTGTCTTTCTTGCTTTGTTAGTCCCATGATACAGAATTGTGCCAAACACATTTAGAGGTTTAATAAGCATTAATTAATGAAATTAAAAACAAAGACATGTAAACTTTCTGAATGTTAGCATCTTTGTCTTCAAAAAGGAAAGAATGATAGAGCCATTCTGAAGATCCACGGGGATCTTACCTACGAACCCTCAGTACCCAGCACATAGCAAATACTTTGTGCATGTAAGATCACATGCCCTTTTCACTTCTTTATTTCTACAATTAAATAAAAATAATTCAGTGCAAATTCATGAATGTATGCTTCCCCTAATTTGATATTTTCCTCTATAAAATAAAGAGCAGTCTGCCCAGAGGTCAAAAGCCTCATTCACTGTATGGAGCAAGGAATATTTCCACTGGAAAGTTTTCAAAGACCAACAGGGTAATTTAAATTTTCTTATTCTCATTCAGTTGGAGCAACTTGCCAGTAAATATTATCCTTATGAAGCCAAAAATAAACCTGTCATTTTGTTAATGTTATTTTGAAGGACATAATTACAGTAGACTAAAAATATCAACCATGAGGGGGAAAAAAGGTTTTTTTGTTTTGTTTTGTTTTTGTTTTTGTTTTTGTTTTGGTTCTTTTTTTTTTTTTTAATTTTTATTTTTTATAAACAAATTTTTATCCCCAGGGGTACATGTCTGTGAATCGCCAGGTTTACACACTTCACAGCACTAACCATAGCACATACCCTCCCCAATGTCCATTACCCCACCCACCTTTCCCGACCCCCTCCCCCCAGCAACCCTCAGTTTGTTTTGTGAGATTAAAAAGGTTTTAAGAAGTGGAAATCTTACATGCTTGGGAGTAGGTGCCTGTTTTAATCATTTTGAAAGTAATGTGAAAGGTGTCACTGTTATTTACTAGTGTGCTTTTACCCCTTTAGAGTTTTTTTTCTCCCCTGATGTAACTGTCTCAACTCCATTTTGAAGGTTCGAGTATAAATAAATGCTTAAGAAGATACTGTTGTATGAAGGTGGGAAAGCTTTCAGATCCATGCTTTTATGGGGACAGTGTTACCTCTGTCAAGGCCATGTTTTTCTAGAAAGCACTAGAACGAGCCATAGGCAGTATTCTCATTTTAGCCATTGTAGCTGCAGGGTCAGTTCAATCAATTGTGCCATTTAGAATGATTGGAATAAAGCCATATCAACAGAAACTGTTCAGTATTAAATGAATACAACTGACTTGTCTATTTTAGACAAGGACTCTTTTCAAGAAAATAGTCAACTCTATCTCATTCTTACGTTAACTACAAAATTTCTTAGCTGTATTTGCTTTCTGTTAATGTTTTACACGAAGCTGGCTAGTCTTTTATCCTGCATCCGTGATGAAGTCATCATGTTTTATGTTGGTAAGAAAATAAGTTCATTTAATTTCTGGTCTTCATTTAAGGTAAGTCTTTGATTGGGAAACAATCTATTCAATGTAAATTCCTATATTTTAAAAAAAACCATAATTTTAAAGGATATTTAGAGCTTGAGGAACAGGTTACATTATTCCTTGCCAGGATTCTGGGTAATAATTGGTAAATCTGCAAGAAGACACAGGTGTTCTTTTCTCTTTTCACTAAGTGAGCATGATAATTTAAACCCAGGATTTGAGGCCACATTACTCCTATTTAAAGACTGTTGGATTTTAAGATATCCCTTTGAAAAATTTGAATTTAGTTTTATCTTAAAATGATGATGAACATTTCATTTAAAAGGAATATATTTTGTTTGTAGATTATATGTGCCAGCCACAAAGGCTTTGGGATAAAGGATGGGAAGGTGCTTCTAGGTGGTCATGGAACAAGCCAGCGATGGCAGGCAGAAATTAATGTAAATATAACCAACTTGAAATTTTTGCAGAACAGATTTTTTTTTCCACTGCCAAAATATAATTACCTGTAACTATCCACTAATGTGTGTGTATGTATCTCTGTTTGTGTATGTGTGTGAGTGTATGTATATCAAAGTTATTTTCTAAGAAGTGCAAATACGGTAGTCAGAAATCTGCTATTTATTTTATATAATTTACTTAATATCGATTTTACGTGTTTGCATATAGTAGAATTAGCTTAGAAAGAAACGTGACTATGCACACGTGTGATCGTGTGTGTGTATGCACGCACACAGACACACATCCATGCGGATTTGAATAAATGACAGTGAACGGGGACCTACAGCTGGCCTTCACCCCGGCATGTGGCAGTTTCAAGTGGCCCAAATACTGGCTGACAGTCATGTTTTCGATAGCCTTAAACGGTTACATGGGGGCCATATTGGGGTTCATATGCCGGAGCGGGGTGGGTATCAGAGCCACCAGGCTCTGTGTCATCTGCTATTAAGAAAAGCAACTTTGGGATCCAGATCCAGAGGGTGTGGGATGTTGCAGGTATCAAGCATGGGACTTGGCAACAGATACTGAGACATGGCCCCAGTGACCTATTATTTTAAAGTGTAGGTTTTATTATTATTCAGGTCTGATGAGTTTAACAGATGAGGAGTTGCCTGCCATTGGAGAGACAGTAACTCACACTTCAGATAGTTCTGCTGAGGAGGTCGTGTTCCACACCATGAATTGCCTTTCAGGGAAAGGCCAGGATCTGTCAGGATGCAGACGGAGCGGAGCGGCCAGGCAAATGTGGGCAAGAGCCTTTGTTGTGGTTTCTGTGGTTAGGGACCCAGGAGTCAGGGTGTGCAGGTTTAGGATTGGCTAGCTCCTAGAATAATGTACTTGGGCTTCTGGGGGCAGGGTCTGCCCCAAATTGTCCGGTTTGCAGCTGCCCTGTAATTAAGGCAAAAGAATTTCAGACCTGATCCAGAGAGCCTGATAGAGGAGACCTTAGGGGTATGGACCCAGGACTAGTTCATTTTCATATGAAAGGCACCTTCCAGGGAGAGTCCTTTACTATCTCTAGAAATTGGCCAGCCCTGGGAGAGGCAGTCTTTCCAAGGTCTGAAAGGCGCCAAGATGTGGAAGTGTCAGAAGTACAGAAAATAAAAAGACCTGATTAACCCCCCCCCCCATACATAATACTCTCAGGAAGAATGACAATAACACAGAGGCTACTATTTTCAGAGATTTTATTTGTGATTTATGAGATTTTAAAAAATCTAGAAATACAAAACACCATTGATTAAACTTTTGTTGTTGTTGACATCCATATGTGTTTGGTACATTATTTTAGACAATTCTTGAAAACGTATTTAGAAACAAATAAAAAGCTCCATGTTTGGCCTCAAATTCAAATTAATATAAACCAGAAATGAGTCATGCCACCAAATACAGTGCAGCAACAGGAAAGGAGTCACGCCCTGCAAGACAGTATAGAAATGTAAGATGTTGGGAAGGGCAGTATGATGATAACTTCAAAATTCATAGATAAGGTGAGTCATGTGATTTCTCTTCTGTGAAATACCCAAATCACCACAATTCAGACGCCCATTCCTTGAGCACCAACAGATGGCACCAGTCGTTAATGGAGAAGGATTCTGATTCTGGCTGAGGGAAAGAATTAGAAGTTCCCAGCTACGTACGTGCACAGGGTTAACAAATGTGGATATTCTGAACAGTGTCCTTTTTATATACCTGCTTAAGCCAAAACGCTTACACCCTCTGTTTGGAATGTTTCCCTAAACTTCTCTGCCATCACCGAAACAAGTTCAGAAATATAAAATATAGTAATTAGGAACCACATTGAGAGAGCAGACAGGTTCTGATAGGAGGACTCTTGTGCATGAGATTTAAAAAGGCTAAATAGGGACGCCTGGGTGGCTCAGTTGGTTAAGCGGCTGCCTTTGGCTCAGGTCATGATCCCAGCGTCCTGGGATTGAGTCTCACATTGGGCTCCTTGCTCCGCAGGGAGCCTGCTTCTCCCTCTCCCTCTGCCTCTGCCTGCCACTCTGTCTGCCTGTGCACGAGTGCTCTCTCTCTCTCTGACAAATAAATAAATTAAAAAAAAAAAAAGGCTAAATAATGAAAAACCCACCAGGACCACAAATCAGCTATAGTTTTGGACCACACACAGGGCAAGGCAAAGGGAGGAAAACACACTGAGAGTCTATTTTGAATTGTTTTCATTTTTCACATAAAGATTGTAGTGCTTATCAAACAAGCCATACCCCAGAAAACCCCAGAAAGAAAATATTGGCTTTTTAAAAATGCTTGTCTACGGGGCGCCTGGGTGGCTCAATGGGTTAAGCCTCTGCCTTCGGCTTGGGCCCTGATCTCAGGATCCTGGGATCGAGCCCCACATCGGGCTCTCTGCTCCGCGGGGAGCCTGCTTCCCTCTCTCTCTCTCTCTGCCTGCCTCTCTGCCTACTTGTGATCTCTCTCTGTGTCAAATAAATAAATAAAATTTAAAATAAAAATAAAAATAAAAATAAAAATGCTTGTCTTATTAATTTTGCCAAATTCTTACGTGGATTTAAACATCTCCTGACGTTACATAATTTATGAAGAAGAAGTTGGAGGGAAGCATAAAAATAGTTACCAGTTAATCAAGAATATGTTTCCTAGAACTGATTCTGTTTTTCACACACAAAAAATAACATTTGATTGGTAAAATAACGTGCTGAAAAAGACGAGGGTGCAAATGATGGCAAATACATTTGAGTGGAGGTTCATCCAATTCCTAAGAGGAACTTTGGGTGATGATTGTAATGCTCCTTTTAACTAGAACAGGCTAGAATGATTTGATTATTAAGAAAACTACCTTTTGTAAATTGTGCCACTGTCAAGATTTTTTTTCTTGTTAACATCTCAGATGGTCAAAATATTGAAAAAGTGAGAGGTTTAAGTAGTATTTCTACCAAATTACATGTATTATCACTTAAGTCCAAAATCTATAAGGGATGTGTGTGGAGGTAGATATATGGTGAATGCTGTTTTATGAATATATTTTTCTGAAACAATTAGCAGTATACTGTTAACAAGGCGTTGGGGAAAGAAGTGCTTCTAACTATTCGAATCCAAACATAACCTAAATTAACATGAGGCTACATATCATGTTATTAATAATGGTAAATGTGAGGGGTTGCACATATCTTTGTGGAAACTTCAGTGTGTTGATTCTGAGGGCTTCTCCTTGACCCCATCGTGTGTGTGTGTGTGTGTGTGTGTATATATATGTATATATATACATATATATAGTAATATCTTTATATTCAACAATTCTTAATTCAGAAATACATCTAGGTCCTGGTGTCTTGTATAAGGGATTGTTGAGCCGTAATTGGTAGAGAACATGCTTTACCATTTTTCAAATGATATGAAATGAACATCAAAACTTTAGTACCTGGGGGGTGCCTGGGTGGCTCAGTCGGTTAAGTGTCTGCCTTCGGCACAGGTCATGATCCCAGGGTCCCTGGATCAAGCCCTGCATTGGGCTCCCTACTCAGTGGGGAACCTCCCTGCTTGTGTTCCCTCTCTCGCTGTCTCCCTATGTCAAATAAATAAATAAAATCTTTAAAACAAAAATACTTAAGTGCCTGGTGTGATCATATATGACTGGGACAAAGAAAACCCGATAGGCTTCTTTAGAGAGGGACAGGAAAGAAGACAGAGATACAGAGTAAGTTGTAAAAATCCTAAATATGTGCAAAAAAAGGGGAAAAAACTTTAGGCAGATACATTACCCATCATTTTACAGAATATTACTATTACAAAAGTTGCGCTAACATTAGTTTTCCTATCCATAAAGTGGGGACAGTCATAACTACTCTACCAGTCTGAGTTGTTCCTAGGTGCCAAGGGATAGAAACTTGTCTGGGATGGTAAGTCAGTGGTTCTATACTTCAAAACCCTTTCTAGGAAATTTACAGTGTCTATCAGCATATTCATGGTTCTGAGAATCGTATAATGAAGACCTTTGTTTAACTTTGGCCCAATATGTGCCAGAATTATTTCCCCATACCACTTGTGGAAACACTGTTTCCTAGCAGACAGTTTGGGAAATGGCTCACATTCTTCAGGCAGCACACAGAAAATCCAAGGTCAAGAGTCCTATTTTATTCATATTCATAAAGTAATGTGCTCCTGGTCTAAAAAAACAACCTAGCATAGCAGCTGCCCTGTAAATGTCTGTTGAGTGATCACATGAAAAATATTCTTATCAAAGTAGTCTTATCAAAATATTCTTGTACATACTCCATAAATGATGGATGAATGATGGATAAGCTAAGACATGGCAGCCTAGATGGCAAAAGATGAATCAGGTTTAGGGCCTGTGATTTAAAGCACCTTGTAGGTGTTAGATGAGATGAGAATGAATCCAGCTAGTGAGGAATGCCCGGGAAAATCTCGGCAGGGGTGAGAAATAATGAAGATGGTGTCACTAGAGGTAAATGAGGGGTCATATTTGACAGACCCTCTTGAACTTGGAAATAAATGTAGGAGGCAAATGATCGAGAAGAGTCAAAGCTAACATCACAGTTTTTAGCCTGGGTGACAAGAAGAATGTAATGTTATGAACCAGGATAGGGAATCTAGAAATAGGAGCATTTGTGTAAGGAAGAAACACATTGTTAAGAACATGATTTTCAGTAACCCCTTGGTTATCCATGGATGTAGTAGATGATTGGAAATATATTCATATATTCCTGGGATTTTACAGAATATTGAGGACAAGGAATGATCAGAAGGCTGATACACATAGAGATGACTGATGATGCTTCTGGAACAGGAATTAATAGTGGAACAAAATAGTGGGAAAATTAACAGGAACAAAATAGTGGGAAAAAAATCAATGAAGAAGAATTGGTTCTTGTAGGCAGCACCGAGAATGCCTGCATTTAAAGGGAAGCAGGAAGGGATGAGAATCGGCAAAAATAAAGTGTATACAGGTAGAAATTAGAATAGTATTAACATCAAGGCCAAGGTGTGTGAACTGTATCTAGAAGGATGAGTTATCAACAGCCAGGTGTAGCAGACGTGTACTTAAGTGTCTAAGAAGACAGCCACACTTGGGAATTAGGAAACCACTGGTCATGGTCAACAAAGGGTTTCTGTGGAGTAGCAGTGGTGGATAATTTTTGCAGTGAACTAAGATAGGGATGGATGAAAGGAATAGAAGGAAATATTTTTTGTTGCTTGACAAAAGTTGTAGTGGAAAGTGTTTTGCTTTGTTTGTTTGTTTTTTTAAAGATTTTATTTATTTATTTGACAGACAGAGATGACAAGTAGGCAGAGAGGCAGGCAGAGAAAGAGAGGGAGAAGCAGGCTCCCCACTGAGCAGAGAGCCCAACGCAGGGCTCGATCCCAATAAACTGAGATCACGATCTGAGATGAAGGCAGGGGGTTATATTTAACCCATTGAACCACCCAGGTGCCCCTGTAGTGCAAAGTGTGTTTTAACAAAAAAAAGAAGAAGAAGAAGGTTAAAGATAATTGTAAAAAGTGAGCATTTTGGTAAGGAAAGAAGGGTCCAATGGCGAGAATGCAATTAGAAATGAAAGAAAAGATAGGGTTAACTCAGTAAGCCAGGCCCTAGAGGTGGTCAGCTGAAACATGAGCACAATCCAGAGAGAGGGAGGAACAAGTCTTGGCTGTAGGAGGAAAGGAGGGAGGCTGTCTAAAGACCCAGATAGATTTTGAAGTCCAGAGAAGTAAGAAATTGTTGCTGAGTTAATCAGTAGAAATGAGTTTGGAGAGGGTAGGAGTTGGGGAGGCGGTTAGATCTCCAAGTGAATGGGGTGCTCCTCAAACCCTTCAGAGAGCCCCACCTCGGGGTCTTTGGTAGGCTGTACAAGACACCTAAGGAGCTCCTCCCGGAGATACCTGCAAAGTTGTCTCTCTCCTCCAGGACGTTGATTCCTCTGCCCATCAACCTCATGGCTCTCCATCATAGGGCACGAGGTCGGTGGTCTCATGATTAGTTTGCACAGGTATTGTATTCCCAGATATATATATTTGTTTAAAATGAGTTTATATGACCTACTATAAAGAAAACCAAATAGCAGTCAGAACATACATTTTCCAGTTACTGCCCTATCTGCAACTCATGTGATTTTTTTGTATTATTTGTTAATTTCTCTGGGGCTCAGTTTTCATTTACTCCAGTTTGGAATTTTTAAAATGTATTTCTGAGAAATATCTTTGTCATTTCTAATTTCAGTATTTAATTTAAAAATTTACAGTCACGGGGCATCTGGGTGTCTCCGTCGGTGAAGTGTCTGCCTTTAGCTCAGGTCAGGATCTCAGGGTCCTGGGATCCAACCCCGTGTTGGTCTCCCTGCTCAGCAGACAGTCTGCTTCTCCCTCTGCCTCTCCCCCTGCATGTGTTTTTTCTCTCTCTTAATTAAATAAACAAAATCTTAAAAGAATTATAGTCATGCTAAATTGCTTTTTCGATGAGTGACCTTACATTATTGTTAAGAATAGAGAGTATTTTAAATATTAATCCAATTAGGACTAGAAAATGCTTTCTGTTGAGTGCCCATTTGTTTTTTTTTTTTAAGTGACTTAGGACACATAATAGTAAATATTGCCCTTCAGTGTCTAATTGTTGCTGCTCTTGTTCCGGTTAAATAAGCATGTATCCAAACTATTTGGTATGTTAAATATAACAAATTCTGGTTAATGCTGTAAGAAATAGATCTGATCTCTACTACGTGTGTTTGATGAACGTGAACAACTATTTGAATTCTTGTTCCTAGGATCCTACTGTATCCTAGTAAATGGTGTAAATAGTGAGAGAAGCACATACCCAATGACATTGCCCATTCCAATTGCTCTGTACAATCATACTCTAAACGTTCTCACAATGACCTTCTGAGCCAGGTATCATTATCCTCCCTCTAGAGATGAGGAAATTGAAGACAAAGAGGTTACAGAATTTCCCAAGGTCACACTGGTATCAGTGCCAGACCTCTTCTGCCTCCCTCATCTGAACTTTCAACCCTATGTAACCCTATGTTACCACCACCCCACAAAATGATGAAATGCAGATTTAGGTATCTATGTGCTGTGTCCCACTGTACCTCGTTGAATTCACTTCCCTTAGAATATTCCGTGATGACAGTGGAATACTATGCAGCCATCAAAAGAAATGAAATCTTGCCATTTGCAACGACGTGGATGGAACTAGAGGGTATCATGCTTAGTGAAATAAGTCAATCAGAGAAAGACAACTATCATATGATCTCCCTGATAAGAGGAAGTGGAGATGCAACATGGGGGGTTGGGGGGGTAGGAAAAGAAGAAAAGAAACAAGATGGGAGTGGGAGGGAGACAAACCATA
>PISX010021283.1:0-33786 GCA_004024625.1 Mellivora capensis
TTTAATTTCTAAATATATCTATATCTATATCTAATCTATATCTATATTAGTTTCTTTTGCTCCTTTCGTCACTTTCCCTCCATTGTGTCATCTACTCCTAATCTTTTTATCTTTTCCTTCGCATTCTAGGTAACTTTAGTTTTTCCTTGAGTAGGAGCTAAATATGTATAGATTCTTCTTTTTAAACATGTCTGTCTTTGTTAATTTTAGCCATTCCGACTGGTGTGAGGTGATATCTCATTGTGGGTATCATGCTTAGTGAAATAAGTCAATCGGAGAAAGACAACTATCATATGATCTCCCTGATATGAGGAAGTGGAGATGCAACATGGGGGGTTGGGGGGGTAGGAAAAGAAGAAAAGAAACAAGATGGGATTGGGAGGGAGAAAAACCATAAGTGACTCTTAATCTCACAAAACAAACTGAGGGTTGCTGGGGGGAGGGAGGTCGGGAAAGGTGGGTGGGGTAATGGACATTGGGGAGGGTATGTGCTATGGTTAGTGCTGTGAAGTGTGTAAACCTGGCAATTCACAGACATGTACCCGTGGGGATAAAAATACATTATATGTTTATAAAAAATAAAATAATTTAAAAAAATTTTAAAAAAGAAGCAATATTGTAACCTTAAAAAAAAAAGTCTGCCTTTGGATTTAAATTCTGCCTTTGCAGTTTTAGGGAGGATCTACAACTTTTCTTATATCAGATTAAATCTCAGCCTTTGTCTTCTTGTCTTATCTCGGTCTCTTTTTAGGGTAGCCTATTCTACATGATTATTTTTTCAATGGAATCTATGATTTCTTGCTTATCTTTGTGAACAAGGAAAACATTTTTATAAAAGTTCTTCCTTTAATTAAAACAAATCTGAAGTCTTTAAGAATTTAGACCGTAGAATAATCATTCATAAGGAAAATGAGGATTTATTGTGTCTTATCTAGATTTAGAAGGCATCGGTCTAGTTTTAATTTTTGCCAACAGATAGAATAGAAAGTCTACTTTCTTTCTTTCTTTCTTTCTTTCTTTCTTTCTTTCTTTCTTTCTTTCTTTCTTTCTTTATGTATTTATTTATTTGACAGACGGAGATCACAAGTAGGCAGAGAGGCAGGCAGAGAGAGAGGAAGGGAAGCAGGCTCCCTGCTGAGCAGAGAGCCCTATGCGGGGCTCGATCCCAAGACCCTGAGATCATGACCCTGGCCAAAGGCAGAGGCTTTAACCCACTGAGCCACCTAGGTGACCCTAAAGTCTTCCTTTAATTGTGCTCAGTGTCCACTTAGGTGCCTTGTTGAAAACTTATCTCAGACCAAAACCAGGGTCTGGTATCTTAAAAGCAGAAATTATCCAGTAAAATTCTCCTAGATTAGAATGAGCTCTTTTCCTTCCCTGCAGCTTAAGCGCTTTGTCTGCGGGATTGAGAAACTCTATCCCCTGATCACTTGTGGCTGTCCATGGTGCCTTTCCAATGAGAAACATTTATATGAAAAACTAGAATTTGTGTCATATTTGGACACTAGAGTTTCCCTGTCTCTGCCTTCATGTGCACGTCCCAAAAATGTAATAAAGTTGAGAGGTTGAATATAGAAAAAGAAAATGGCCAGACAATATGTGAAAGGAGATCTGTAGCAACCACCCCAGGAAAGCAACCCATTATCCAGAGTATCCAGCTCAGGAAGCCAGCGTTCTATCTGTAAGTCCAACCTAATGGAAGTTCCACCACTACCTCTAGTCACCACACAATAAGCTTTGTAACGACTGGCTTCAAATGGCCAAGACTTAATTAATAACCAATGGCTTCCCTAATTTATTAACTCCCTTCTATCTTGGGACCAACCAGAGAAAGCCAAATGTGCACCTTAGACAATCACATTAGTCACCCTGATTCTTAGCCTACCTCCAGCTTCCCCAGGCCAGGAGCCTCCAATCAGGGCACCCCTGGAACCTTCCCTTCCTTTTTTTCTGTGAAACGCTCCCGTCCTCTGCTTGCCTTTGAGTCTTTACCAAATCCAAGTGATGGTGGCTCGCTCTCTTGCTATAGCAAACTCTAAATAACCTTTGTCTGTTTTCATTTGACAGTCTTCATTTATTTCCCAAAATGTTACTGTCTTCTTGGTCATTAGGTTTTTGAAGTTCTAGGTCTTTTTTTGACTGTCTGTTAAATGTGTTTGTTTTTATGTGTGTGTGGGATATGGTGGTATGGTGGTGGCCACATGTGGGGTTATGACTTTTATAAAAAAAGGTTGTGTGCACGGTAAGGTGAGGCAAGGTGGGTGGGAATGGATGATTCTATCTATCTATCTATGATTTTGCAGATCCTCTAACTCCAAGCAGGAAGTGAGATAGTGGGTAAAAAGTTTGGCATTTTCCTACCATTGTCTAAGCAGGACGTAATGTTCTACTTTAGAGAACAACACATATGTAGGCCAGCAGTTTTTTTGATGAATCTATCTCTATTCATTTTCTTTTCTTCTTAATTTAGATTTAAATTTCTTTCTTAATTTAAATTTAGTTAGCCAACTTGTAGTGTACCATTAGTTTCAGATGTGGTGTTCAACAAATTATCAGTTGTGTATAAAACCGAGTGCTCATCATATCACATGCCCTCCTTAATGCCCATCACCCAGTTATCCCATTCCCCCCACTCCCAGCAACCCCCAGTTTGTTTCCTACGTAGTTAAGAGGCTCTCATGGTTTTTCTCCCTCTTTGATGACTTCCCATTCTGTTTTCCCTCCCTTCCCCTATGGTCCTCTGCCCTGCTTTTTTATTCCACATATGTGTGAAACTATATGATAATTGTCTTTCTCTGATTGACTTATTTCACTTAGCATAATACCACCTGTTCCACCCATATCCATGTAAATGGTAAGTATTCATTTTTTCTGATGGCTGAGTACTATTCCATTGTATACACCCCTGCCCCACACACCACGCACACACACACACACACACACCGCACACATAAACACACATCTTCTTTATCCATTCATCTGTTGATGGGCATCTTGACTTTCCCCCCAGTTTGGCTATTGTGGACATGGCTGCTATAAACATTGGGGTGCAGGTGCCCCTTGGATCACTACGTTTGTATCTTTGGGGTAAATACCTGGTAATGCAATTATTGGGTTGTAGGGTAGCTCTATTTTTAACTTCTTTTTAAAAATATTTTGTTTATTTACTTGAGACAGAGAGAGAGAGCACAAGCCAGGGTAGGGGGAGAGAGGGAGGAGCAGACTCTCCACTGAGCAGGGAGCCTGATGTGAGATTTGATCTGATGACCCGAGATCATGACCTGAGCTGAAGGCAGACACTTAACTGACTGAGCCATGCAGACACTCCTCTATTTTTAAATTCTTGACCCTTTTTTATATATTAGAAGTTCCTCCAAAACCCACAAGTGATTTACTATTATCCTTAATTTCCTGAAGTATTGCACATTAAAAATTTTCCCAGGTCTTTATAATTTTTTAAGTGGGGGAAATTTGGAGAAGACTGGGAATTGCTACACAAACACCATCTTAACCTGGAAATTAAGCTCAGACTACCCATTTCAGAGATGTAGAAACTGGGGTTTGGATCTCTTGATTTGTTGTCCATTATATCCTCTGTTCTAGGTTTTCACTTATTTTTCCATTGCTCATCAGAATCCTTAGCCAGTTCTTTGGAATGAATTTAAAAAAAGGTCCTCCTCCACATAAATGGCTGTATGATCTTGGATGAGTTACTTAATCTTCTTAAGCCTCAATTTTGATATTAGGATTGTCAAGGCATTGAATATTTCAGAAACCATTTAAGGTAGTTTTAAATACATCATTATGTAGTATTGTTAATCTTCTCAAAAAACCTTATGGGGCAGAAACTGTTAGTACCCCTAATTTACAGATGAACAAACTAAGGTTCAGAAAGGTTCTGTTTGCTCAAGATCATACATCTAGTGATTGGTAGAGCCAGATGGTCTTAATTATGACTCACTCTTTAACCACAACATAATTTTTTAATCTACTGTTTCTTCTGGTGCTAAAATGTAGCTAAACTTAAATTTAAACAATGTTGTGGAATGAGGACAGGTAGGTACAAATAAAAGAGACCTCACCATATATTGGGCTCCCCAGATTTGAGAGTGTTCAAGATTTGTCATCCTATAGGGCAAAGTGTCCATGATGGGGGATTCATGGCAGCAACATGGCCCCATGGACCATTTAGGGGCACAGCTTTGAATGGTGACATGACCTTTGGATATATTTAGTCCTGTGATTTCCTTAGGAATGTTTCATTCCAAAACAACTCTATGGTTTGAAACATTTCCAACCACTCCGGGGAAGAATGTGGTAGGTCTGGGAATTTGAGATTTCATCAAATCCAACATGGACAATCTTGAGGGCAAGATAGGCTTAAGAAGCAATTTATACTTTCCACAGAAAGGCCTGGAATCTTGTGACTTGCTGATGTTTTGGTATGTAGTGAAGAGAGTCTTCTGGGACCATCTGTGTAGTGTTCAGAGGCCATAGTAAAGTGGCATAAATTGAAACTTTTCCTCAGTGGGATTTATTATTCTTTTGATTTCCCTGCCTGCGCTTAGGGAATTCCCCATCTTCTGAGTATTTGGAGAGGAGAGTCAGTCTCCCACTGTAGAAGGAAAAATGCCAGACACACACTTTCCTATTTCCTTTCGCAGGTGGGAGTACTGAATCATGACTTCATTGTGGAGAGTTAGGACCATAGGCTCCATTTTTGTATGCAGCGGCTGGAGCAAGATCGGGGTCCAAGTGGCAGCAGGTTGCACATTCATCACCACTATGGTTTATGACTCACTCTTTAACCACAACATCGTTTAGAAGTGGTAGGAACCACTTCTCCAGGTTGCTAAGCTGTGTAGCTACTGGGAACCGAGGATGTTAGTGATCATTTACCTCAAAGATCCGCCACCAAATGCTCTACTTTGGACAGAGCCTGCACCACCCTCATGGGCAGCTCGAATTTCATTCTAAATTTAGAGTTCGTCTTCTGCTTTTTCCTGTCAGCCCTGATTCACTCTTTTTAGGCAACCCTTTTAGTTCATGTCTGTAATCCTTGGTCTGAAGCCCTCTCTATTGACGCCCTATTTTATAGCCTCCTCTTCAATTTCCTTTCTTGGTTCTTGTTTTCAGCAGTGAATCGAGGCAGCTAAGTACATAGACATTGTTTAGCCAGTAACTTTCCTTAGGTTTCCTTCAGATAATTATCACTTTAGACCTTTCACTCATCACTTACTTTCCAAGCCCAGATCTTCCAAGCGAGGGTCTTTTTTCGTCCACCCTGCAGAATACAGACTGATATGGAAGGGTTTACTTAAAATTATGTGTGGGTTTCAGAACTAGAAAAGCCTCAGTGACGGCATGGACTTGTTACCTCCAAAGCTGGGTTTTCTGATCTCAGCAATGCCCTCCAAGTGTCACTGGGGGATTAGGCACAGGTGTGTGTGGGAAAATGCTCAGCCCAGTGCGGAGTACACAGACAGACACTTCTAGAATGCTTGCTCTTGGAACACGGTGTGGGAGGCAAAGGTGTTGTTCTCAGTCTGGGAGAGTCCCAGTTACACTTCCTTCATTGGTTACCAGGTAAAGATCAGCTTCTATGTGGGCATGGCCTTAATTCATTCCACTGACTTTTTGGAACTCAGAAATGCTGGGTTTTGAATCTGTTCTCTTCTCCACCCCCCCCCCCTTTTTTTTTTTTAAGGCAGAAGCTCTCCAGCTGGGTGTTGTAGTCCATTCTTTTCAGGTCAAACTATAATGGGCAATTCTAAAGTGCACCAAGCCCAATATGTTCAAGAAATAATGAACATACAAAACGTTCAAAAGGGAATATAAATACACACAAGTAAAAGTGGCAGTAGTTTGTGTAAGTTGATGTTCACACTGAGAAGAACCCCCCCGGGACAGCAGGCTTTGAGATACCGGACATGACTGTTCTTCTCTTGTTAGGAGAACCACTATCCTGTGTCAGGGAAAGACCCCTACACTGATCTATTGCTCTTATTCCCCCCTCTTCTCTCACATCTTCTATGACCTGTTGTATGTTTCTCCAGGCTTCCCTAAAGTGGGCTGAAGAGAACGTTTTGGGGATTGGGACCTTTGGGAGTCATTGTAAGTAATACGAGTGTGCACCTCATTGGAAAGATATCCAATCCCTCTTGTTGTATCTCCCCTCTCCTCTCCCACCTCCCACCTCCCACCTTGTCAAACTCACAATATGAGGGCCCAGGGGATTCAAGGGTGCTGGAAGGAGAGGTGAAGGATTTTTTAAGGTACCGAGTCCAGGCACTGAACTTGCCATTTTACTCACAGTCTTTGATTTCAATGCCACTGTAATCCAATGAAAAAAGTATCCTATCACTATTCTATAGATGAGGATACTGAAGCTCCAAGAGAATGTGTAACTTATTTACTGTCAATTAGCCAATAAATGAAGGACTGGGATCTGAACTCCAATCGGTCTGACTCCAGATCAGGTGATCCTTTCACTATCCCTGTTCTATCTCTTGTAGTTCTAACTCTATTCAACAGACCCTATAAACAGTCTCTAAGCGTCTACTTGTCCCTAGTTCAACAGGAAGAAGGATGGGAAGGGATTCAGAAGGCTCTAGAATACCAATGACTGTCTATCACTTTTTGTCAGGGGTAGATGTTCAAGTCTACCCCTGGGTGGTTGTGCTCACTACATAAATTTGGAAGGCCTTTCCTACTCTGTCCAGAGTCGTAGAGGTTTTCCAAGGTTTTTCATTGTAGGAGGAAAGCGATGAGATTAAACTATTATCAGGTGAAACCACCTGCAGTCCCAATTTTAAAATATTTTTGCCTTCGAATGACTTCTCTGGAGGAAAGGAGTTATAAATCCCCCAAATAAATAATAATAAATGTTCTGGTCTGTGTGTGTATCATAGGGAGATTACTTTGGCATACTGGCACTTAGCAAATGAGAGATGTCAAAACAAATAAACTGCTTAATCCATATTGGATCATGACAAATTGATTTGGAAATCCTGTTTTCTCCTATCAGGAGCTGCTTCAGAGATGGATTGTTTCACATTTTTTATACTGGCTTTGAGGCCTTTGACTCATGTTATTGAGAATAGAAAGGCAATTTAGCTGTTCTAGGAGGTATCTGACAAAAAGCTTTAAAAAAAGTTTTTATCATCCTTTTCCTGAATTGATATTTTATGTCACCTCTGTACAGAGTCATGGTTACATCGACTTTTTATGCTGGGAAAAATACTTAAGTATCTATAACCATTTCTATCATCTTCCATTTATTATTAATTCATCCTGAATATCTATAAAGAAAGTTATCTGCCTTCAAATTATGCAGAATCCTAATGACTTTGGTAGCTATCATCATTCAATTACTGCTGAAGAGAGTCTTAATAAATTATTGTATTTAAAACAAACTTGTAAGAAGCTATTTCTTTTCCCATCAAATTAAGACTCGCAAGTTTTAATTTATGGTCATACCTTCACTTGTATCCTTACATTATACTTAATCAGCCACTTTCTTATAAGCTTAATAATAAAAATAGATAACAACATAGAACATACTGCTTTTGTGTCATCACATCCCCACTTGAATCTCACACCAGCTCTCTAAAGTGGATGCTATTATTACCTGCATACGGGAGAGGAGCAAACTGATGCACAGATTGAGTAACTTGCCTAAAGGTCATAGGTGATGAATGATAGCCCCTGGATTTGAATGGAGGTGCCTGTGCTGTGTTACCTTAATACGCGTAGGAAGGAAACTCCAAATTCTCTCTTCAGAGTCCGAAAGCATTTTAGACAATTGTATTTTTTTTTACTTTTTTTTTTTCCAATTTAACATAACCTCAGAGCATTACAAATATCTGGGATATGTATTTCTCAGGCATACATCATTATTTCTTATCAGTGTTGTCACTGTGTGGGCCCATGGGAGGTAGTTGTGGTCACAGAATCAAAGCCTCATGATGCTGTGGGCAATGTCAATCAGTGGGACAAGAGAGACATTACAGAGCAAGGAATTTGGGTTCTCCTCTAGTTCTCCTCATCCCCCAGATGATCTGGTAGGAAACACCAGCGGTCGCATCAGCCTGTTCCACGTTCACTCTGGCTTCTGCTGAGTCTCAGGTCAGTCCGCTGCGTTCCTGTGGCAGCAGTTCCAGGGTGGGCCCAAGGGTGATGCCCCCACACCAACACCATGTAGGAAGACAGGCACACAGCCCACAGTGTGAAGAGTCATAAGAACGATGCTCCATTCCAGAGGTTGCACAGTGGTGACTAGAAGCCAAGTATGGCACGAGAATGTGGAGTTTGGACTGCTAAATGTCTTACTTTTTGACAGTTAGCTGCGATGTTTAAAAACAGGAAGTTTTTTCATACAGCCAGATCTCCTTTCCTTCACGAAACATTGGAAGAGCTGGCAACGCTAGGTTCTCATCCTCAGATACCAGTCGATCTGGAGGCAGCTGCCCTGTTTGGGTGATTTGTTCATTTTTCATCTCATCCCAGCCTCACCATGCTCCATTTTCTTGCTAACTCTCTCATTTTGTAACTTAAGGGGCCAGTCATTGGCCTTTGAGTTTGCGACTCCTGCCTCTGCAAAGTTTTTGTTCTTGATTCTTGTGATAAGTAAATTTCTCTGATTAATTGTTTTAGGGTTAAATTTCATATATATATATATATACAACATTGTAGAAGAAACATGGGCTTTGCAGTGAGGCAGATCGCGGCTCAAATTTGGATCCTAGATGTGACTGGTTCAATTACCTTGAACAAGTTTCTTGGTGTCTTTGACCATCAGCTGCTTCCTGTGTCAAATGGGAAAATTACCACCTGACAGAGAACTGTGAGTACACACTTGGCTTTCAATCAATGTTGTTTCTCTCCACCTTCACTCCTACATGTGGTGTTACAGAATTTGGGAGGGCAAAGATGAATAGGACATTTTTCACAGTCTCACAGCCCGGCGAGAGGTCTGGTGATCTGCGTCGTTAACTTCGATCACTTGCTTAGCAGACTTCTCCACTATAAAGTTACCATTTTCCCTTCTGTGATTAGGATACAATTTGTTGGAAGGCATTTGGAGATACCATAAATATCTTATGTCTCATCAACCTTCACTCAGCCACTTGAGGATCCAGAAATGATTTTTACCTGAATAAATTTTTATTGTGGTGGCCAAGACAACAGCTGAGCAAGGTATTGGGACTTAGGGAACACAATCAGTGTTTTTCCTGACAGGGTATGGTCAGACCATTTTTGTCCCTACTGCATCGCAGGATACCTTTGTTACTATTTCTGCAGTGAAGACAATCCAACCTGCTATTCATCTTGGCACTACTTACGCATTTTGCTGGCTTGGGCATAGGTCAAAAAGAGGTCCAGCCCCCTCAGTGTGATGGGATGGGAAGAGGAACACCTGTGTTCTTTCATCTCCGTGGCTGGATGTGGTAAACTGATTCCCACCAAGAGGATAGAGACAAGGAGGCCTCAGAAACATGAGTGTCACGCTGGCATACCTACAGTGCTCCTTTAAAACCTCTTACACATTCAATCCCGTATCTGCCTGGAGCATTAAGTCCTGTATCTTTCTAACTTCTGTAAGGAAGTCCCTTTTATAAATGCGAAACACTCAGATGATGAACTTTTTATGGTAATAATTTAATTATTCACTTGCATTCCTATAAATTATAGAAAATTCAGTTATGTATGAGTGGAAAATAAATACAGAAGAGTATAGGAAGATTGGATTATTTTTATTTACTTTCTGCCAGTTTCTAGGTAGAAAATATTCACAGACCTATGTTCGCATTATAAAAATGATACAATTTGGTATACAGAAAAAATAGAAATATTTCCATAGTTTTATCTTGCCTACAGCTCTGAATTTAGTGTTACTTTTTTTCAACATGTTCTTCTTTTACAACATGTAACTTTATACTACTTTTAATTATATGGGACATATAATTTTACCTTACATTGTATCACAAACTAGTCCCATAAATTTATTCTCATAAACTATTATGTAGCCTATATAATCCTTACTTTTAATATCTGCATGAAATTTAATTGAATGCATGTAACAGTGTAGTTGGCCACTCTTCTATAAGATGTTTATTATAAAAATTTCTATAGTGAACATTGCTTTGCATAGTGCTTTTATCTATTTAAGATTTTTTAAGGTGAGGAAGAAGTATTTCACAGGAAAAGACTTAAAAACTTTTAATGCATATGATTAAATCAATTTTCAATATATTTTGGGCACTTTTCATTGTTCATGGTAACATATTAGTCTGTTAACCTAGTAGTTACCAGTCTTTGCTAAATTTCTATGTTAAAAAAAATCCTTTGGATTGGAAATACTTATTGCCATTGGCATTGAACATTTTAAAATGTTCCTTATCTTTCCCCATTTATAAAATTTATCTTCTGTACATCTATCTATTCTCTTCTCAGTGCTTTTCTTAGAAATGTGTTTGAACTCTTTATATATGAAACTCAAATATTCTTATCCTCCTCAGCCTATTGCTACAAAGTAAGACCTAATCCAGAAATAATTCTACTATGGATGGGGCCATTTCAGTTTGACTGACAGAAATCAGCAACTCTCCAGAGCCTCCCATTAGAAACTTCAAAGGCGTACCTGACATTGACCATTGTCCAGGGTACCAGCTATGGTACAGAGTAGATACACAACTTTGGGGTGCTTTCTGGCCCATAGACCCATTAGAGAATCTTGATCTGTTGCTGGCTATCAGAAGAATGCCAAGGGCCACGCCATAGATGCTGTCTTCGTATGTTCCCAAACTTCTGTTCTTCCAGGTGTAAGAGCACTGCTAGGTTCAGAGGTTGGGAAGAATGTTCTTCCTCCCAGTTTATTACTTGGTCCTCCTAGACTTCAGGAGCTTAGAGTCATTCAAATTCTATTTGGACTATTCCACTCAATTTTGTTTCTTACTCCCTTCACTACAGGCTCAAAGCCTGATCTGGAAATATGAGTGAAAAAACCTTCTGTTCAGTTTTTTCTCCCTCTTTGAGGACCCTCTCCTCCAATCAAAATCTCTTCCTCATTCATGAACCAAGAGCTGCTGAACATGTCAATAGTTAAAAGCATATGACCCAGGGGTACAATAAGTCCCAATCATATTAAAACATAATATCTGCAATCCCTTGTCTTTCTCTACCACCTGGTGATGAAAGAGTCTTTGCACATTTAGCTAATTGGCTTCCTTTTTGCTGATCCTTGTGAGTGGTGAAGACAAGCATTAGAAAACTGGAGACAACGGTCAACAAAGAAGAGGGAGGTAATACGTAGATGAAAAAAAAAAATGATCTTGGAGTATGGCAGATTTAGATGAGCTGTTCCAAAGAGAGGACTGAAGAATGAGGAGGAAACGACCTTCTGCTAGAATTTTAAGAGCATAAGAAGAGTGCCTGAGCATTGTAGAAATTGGGGATTTTTCTTCCCACATACATTTCCTTTTCCACTTCTGTGGACTCTTGTTTCTTATATTAAACCTGCTTCATGTGATCTGAGTTAGGTAGATGCATCTTCACCTCATCATGGAGGTGGCATGTGAACCCAAAGTGTCAGTTATAGAGCTCTTTGGGACATTTGCTGGAACTATTGGGGAAGGGAAGGGCTTCTCTTCTTTGGGATCAATGACTGTGATGACTATGTAGTCCCATAGTAGCTAGTGGCCATCTTTGCCACCATGTTGTGAAAGCCTGAGGCTAAAACCAATACAGAGGTGAGATGAGCCTCGTGACAGAGGAAGATACCAGGGGGGACTCTGGATTCAGCAAGGATAGGAGCAGGTCCACTACTGGACTTCCCAGGTATTTGAGAAAAGAAATTCTGTATTTTCTCATATTAATTTGATTGAGTCTCTAAAAGCCTGTAATCAACAGAGTTCTGACCACTCTAAGATGAGAGATAATGGCAGGGCTATAGAAGTTTTGCTCTGTATCGTTGTCACCTTGGCTCACTTGGTTTCCTCAACTTCAGTAAAAATGTACTTTACTGTTCAAGGTTTTTGGATCTGGATTTGCATCTCTTTTGAACGATCTTTAAAGACGAAGCCAAAAGCTCATCCAGGCTATGGAAGTTAAGAACGGATTTCTGTATGAGCAGTCTTTGGCCTCTAGTTCAGGCAGCTGGAAATACCTACAAAGTGATTAACCCTTGCGGCAAATATCTTTTCCTAGACTATCTGCCAATTTTCTTGCAAAGCGATTTGAGGGTCTTATAAGAATGAACATCATGGAAAGAAGGACAGATGGGTTGAAAAATAGGATCAGAGGGAGTCAATGCTTCCGAACAGAAATGTGTTTTTATTTATAGCTAATCATTTTATTTAGCTTTATGTTTCAGGAAAGATTTGGGGTTGGAGTTGTTTTTCCTGACAAAATAAGTCACAGAAATTCAGGACAAACTTTAATCTGGATCTAGTTGCTGACGGGAGCATAGTATAAAAGTCCATGTACCTAGCTCACTAGATTGGTTACACAAGGTGTTAGATGTTGTGTCCATCACAAGGTAGACTCTGAGAAGGTGCTTAGTGCACAAAAAGTTTGCTCAGGTGTGTTCTTAGGATCATCTCCTCCAGAAGAGAAGAGAAAATAGCAGGATTGCGCTGAGAGAGAAATCAGGCCACGCCATAGTCTCTGTGAGGCCTTAGGCAACTCTCTGTGGTGCTCGAGACAGGCAGGACCTTTCAGAGATGTCCTGAATGGTAGAAAGGAGCTCCTGGCAAGGAGGCATGTCTTTGGTGAAACTGCTTTCTTCAGGCCCCACCTCAAGTAGTATAATTATTTAAATAACTGTCATTCTTGCCTCCCAGCTAGCCTGTAAATTCCATGGAATCTGGAATCCTTGTTTGAATCATACTTCCTTGCTTGAAAACTTAACATTGGGCTGAACACAAAGTAGATGCTAAATGAGGCAAAATGAGTAAATGGGTGGTCAGAGTTTTGAGGATCATGTAAAAACAATAACACAAATTAATATCAAGAAATAATTTTGTTTCCACCTTGGAAATATTAGAGTTGAGGAACCCTCACTACCTCTCCTGCTAGCGCCTAGATCCAAGCCACTGTTGTCTCTCGGCTTTTCCTGATGCTGTTAATATCATTGGTCCTGGAGCTGCAAGAACCATTCTGTTGAAGTGTAAGTCAGATAATGTTACTCTCCTAGTGAGTGCCACCAATGGCTCCTGATTGTTTTCAGAGCAAAAGAAAGTGTCCTTCCAATGGCCTGCAAGACCCCATACAGTCTGTGCCCCCTTCCTTTCCTGACCTTGACTCCCATCATTCTGCACCCCCATTTTGCTTGGCCACAATGGCCTCCTTGCTGTTTCCACCCCTGGGCCTTGGTACTGGCTGCTTCATTCTCCTGGAGTGCTTTTTCACTCCATACCCACTACCTACCTCCTCACTCCCTTAAAATCTTTTCTTACTTGGGAAAAGTTTACTTTGAAACTTAGAATTTCAACTGTTAGAATTCCCCCAACACTTATGGTTCTCATCCTACACTATTTCCTCCCCACCTGCTACCCTAACAGGCTCTATAATAAGCTTTTTATATTGTCTTGTCTTTTCTTAATCAGCTCTCACTAGAATGTGAGTTCTACAAAGGACACAGTGTTTTACTGTTGTTGTTCAGTTTGTCTACTGCCTAGAGCATTGCTTGGTTCAACCAATACTCCTGATTGAATGAACGATGGACCTTCTGTTTAGAGTTAAAGTGTGGGGCAGATTTCCTCCTGGTCATGAGATACAAGGAGAGTCAGCAGACTGGGACAGTGAGAATATTCCTAGGCAAGCTTGCCCATGGAGACAAGTGGTCTGGGTCCTGAGCCCTGTGCCTCTATCTGCCTCATTTCTAATGCATCTGAAGGCTGGATCTCTGCTTCCCTGGTCGGTGGGTGGGAAATGCTTCCTCCCCCAACCCAACGTGTCCTGCACTTAAAGTGCTTAGGACAAGGGCTGTCTGCTATTTTTAAATCAGCATGCCACAGATCTTGGCCTCCAGAAAGAATTAGAATCTCTTTTGTTTCCAAATTCCATACTCTTAGGAGAGTCTGTGGGTGTTCTTCCTTGGACCAGTGGTTCTCCCCTCTGTTCAACTAGCAGAGAAAGGAAATAAGGTTGGGAATAAGGTGGCCAGACAGCCTGAGGCCACCCCGTCATGTGCTTGAGGCTAGTTTAGAGAAGGACAACTGTCTTCTCCTTAGGAATCACATTGTCACCCAGGTCTTGTGTCCCTGCTTCTCTCCTCCATCTCCATCTCCTTTCCCTGCTTTTCTGACTCCTCCTACACTGCTCTTTGTTTTTGGTTAACAAAGACTCTCAGGCAGTGCTAGTCTAGGGCCCAGGAGACACACTGGTGGAGAGCCCACCTGGCCCTGCCTTTCAGTCTCTGACATGGTGTAGGTCTCCTGGTATTGTGTGGCTGAGGCCATAGACTCCTTTGTTGTCCCTGGACACTTTTCACTGTGTCTCTTATGCAGCGTGTTAACCTCACCAGCACTGCTCCCTGCCACAGCTTGACTAAGGACTCTGCTGCTGGAATGGGGTCCCCAGCCCACTTCTCATCTTTCCTGATCAGAATGGCCTGGGGAGCAGCAAGCAGTAATCAAGTTCCTTTAAGACCTGCCTTCCCGGGACGCCTGGGTAGCTCAGTTGGTTAAGCGGCTGCCTTCGGCTCAGGTCATAATCCCAGCGTCCTGGGATCGAGTCCCACATCGGGCTCCTTGCTCAGCAGGGAGCCTGCTTCTCCCTCTGCCTCTGTCTGCCTGTGCTTGCTCGCTCTCTCTCTCCCTCTCTCTCTGACAAATAAATAAATTAAAAAAAAAAAAAAAGACCTGCCTTCCTAAGAAAAGGGTTGATTGGTTCTGATCCATGCTCAGCTGGCATGAAAGGAATTGCAGGGACCGAAGCAATGATGTTCTATGGTGCCTTTTCAAAGCAACCTTAAGAAATCATTTACAAGCACTTGATATTTTCCCCCTTTTTAAAATTAAACTGGTAGATGATAAGCATCGGTAGGCTTTACCTAAGCCTGGCTTCCTTCCACTTTTTTTTCTCTCCCTTCAGACTGGGAAACTCAAAGGATTATGTAAATGTGTTTGTTTTAAGTCTTGGATGTCTTCTCTGGAGCATCGCACAGGTTTGGATAAGAGACAAAAATAAATTTCCAGGTCATTTTTTGAGTTCCTGTTCAGGTTGGGCATTGTGTTCTCATAAAAGGGCATTTTAGCTGGAGGTTCTGCTGCATTCCTAGAAAATGTCCTCAAATCTTGAGCTGCCCCTGGGATAGAGAGGCAGTTCCATATGGGGGTGCTGGGAGCGCTTCCCATGAACTGAGAGGGGAAAAAAGGCATCCTGACACTCTTGTTAGGCTGTACAGACCACCTACTAAGTTGACTCCATGGGCTGATCTTTGGTACACAGAATAGATGTAGTGATGCCTGCTGGCAGAGTGAAAACACCGTTAAGTGCAAACCAAGGCCCATCAGCTAAAGTGGAGTCTGAACAAATGCAAAGGTTGATACACGGTGCCCTGGATGCATGGGGAACTGAATTGTTTTTTTCTGGAGGTCCATTAGTGGATGGGACCCCCCTCTAGAAAGGATGAAGCCAAGGGGCTGGATGAGATTCCTGGACCAGCAGTGACAGGCAGAAACTGTAGAGTTTATGCCAGACCCAGGAGCCTATGGCAGAGCCTGAGTGGTCGCTGCCTGGGGAGGAGAGAAGAGCAAACACATCGATCCTGGGACTGGGTTCAGCTGCCAGAAGACAGCAGGAACCCAGCTCTCTCTCCCTCTTCTGATGGAGGAGAAATTAAAAGCCACAACAAACTGAATATCACCTGTGTGTTTCATAGTCAATGTGTAGCTGTTAAATTTTTTTTTTTTTTTTTTTTGCTGGTTGTTTTTACTAGAAATGGCTCTGTATCATGACATACTTGTGCTGTGATCAAATAATGTTTCCTGCTTTATCCCTAGATGGGACTCAGTGTTATGTAAGTAATTTAGTTAAGATGACATGTGCAAGTGCTCTTTTTTTAAATGCCTGTAGTTTATGTTTAATGATTTGAGTGTTTTTAATACAATATCAACAATTTAAAACTTAGAGGACTGATCATTTATTTTGTATGGCTCTAAGATGAGAACTTAAATTTCATACTGGAGGAAAGTCACACACTCCTTCCCTCCTCTGATCTATGACTTCATCTATTACTGATTTTAACCCATAACTTATTTATCAAGGAAACTCAGCTAAATGCAGTGGAGAAAAACAGAGGAATTTACTGCAACCCTATTATACTCTCCCTCAGACTGAGTGTCAATGGGTTTGCCAGTGTGGGCCCTGAGCTCTGTATTCTGATGAGGTTTCCTGGAGACTCCCCAAAGTGCCAAGCAGACAGTCCTCCCCACTGAAGCTCCACTGGACCCATTGTATCTTGGGATTTCCTGTCATATTTGTTTCAAAAAACATCTATTCCTAGTTAAGAATAAGTTTGCACACTGTTTCTGTATCACACTGAGTCTTTACAGCATTCCTGCGGGTTCACGATGATTTCCATTTCATAAATGGGTAATTCAGGCTCAGCGTTGTCAGCTGGCCTGGAGTCACAGAGGTTGATAAATGTTCCCCCAGCCTCTGGCAGTGTTTCTCCAAAGCTCTTTCCACTGAAGTAAGAAAAGTAGCCTCTGAGAACTTAGGTAAGAAGTTCATACACAGGGTGCCTGGGTGGTACACTGGTTGGCCATCTGACTCTTGGTTTTGACTCAGGTCATGATCTCAGGGTCATGAGACTGAGTCCTGTGTTGGGCTCTGTGCTCAGTGTGGAGTCTGTTTAACACTTTCTCTCCCCTCCCTTTGCCCCTCCCCACCACGCTCTCTCTAAAATAAAATAAATAAAATTTTTAAAAAGTTCATACACAAATACCTATGTGAGTTTCTCATAAACAATTTTAAAAAACATTTTATTTATTTATTTAGTTAGTTAGTTGAGAGAGAGAGGGAGAGAGGACACGAGTGGTGGGGGGATGGGCACAGGGAGAGGGACAAACAGGCTCCCTCCTGAGCAGGGATCCCAGCCAAGGGGCTGGATCCTAGGATCCCGGGATCATGACTTGAACCGAAGGTAGACACTTAGCCAACTGAGCCACCCAGGTGCCTCCATGCATGCTTCTCATAAAAGAGCCCCCAACTGTCACTCACATCCTCATTGATCCCTAGGGTGATGGATCTGATTACCAGATTTCTAGCCACTCACTCAGCAAGTTCAACAAATGTTTACTGAGTCAGAAGTCAAGTGGAAGTCTGTTTCAACCCAGAGTGAGGCTGGGAGGGTCCGGGGAAAACAGGACAGACTTTGCCTGCTGTCGTGGAGCTTAGAGCAAAGGGGAAAGATGATAAATTTACTGGCAGTTTTGAGACCAACCAGACCCTAAGCAGATAAGTCGTATGAGTCGGGTGGATAGGGAAGAGTTACCCAAAGCAGATCTTGGCCCAACAGCCAATATGGGGGCAAAAGAGCTGGAATGCCGTCAAGGAGCCCATGGTATAAGCTCTCCTGTGTGATGATAATAACAGCTCCATTAAGTCTTTACTATGGCCTTATTAATATTATTCAATTCTTCCAGCAAGCCTGTGAGAAAGTATTAACCATTACACGTATTTACAGATGAGAATGCTAAGTTCCAAAAGGTCAAGCAACAAGTCCCTGAGGTTCAAGGCCAAGGAGCAGACAGGGACATCTTGATAGGAAATGGCTCCACAGAGCCGTTAATGCTGACGGAGCAGTGTGGAGAAATCTGTCCCTTTTACTGCAAATCTAGTTTCTACTGCCTGTTAGACTCAAATTGGATCCCCATGCTCTCTTTCCCTTCTTGCTGGAGGCCTGAGTGATTCTGACCAGTTTTTTTTCATCTCTAAAGCTCACAGCATCCCCATCAGCCTTGTTAGCACCCCTTCCTGGCCCTCCACAACTCCCCTAAGACAAATGTAGGGCCCTGGCGTTCTAATCTAGAGCATGGATCACAATGAGGATATAGGTGGGGAGGGACTCAAATATGTTGGGCAGCTCTTGAACTTAGGGAGACTTTAATGCTTGGGATACTGACTAATGGTCATGTCCAATCTATTAAGACAACTTCTGCTGGAGGCTACATCTCACTGTCTTTTATGTCTGTTTGTGGGCTGGTGTTGTAATGGGGTCATAACAGGAGAGGGCAACGGATAGCCACTTAAATGCTTACTTCTCTCTTGTGAGCAATTGCAAATTTTAAAACTCTTCAAGGTCCCTGCTTCACACCGGTGTATGTTACATTCAACAAAGTTTGTTTTCCTGATTTGAAAATGGAATTAGACTATTTTAAACATGTTTTATTCCAGCCTTTACTATTAAACAATAATCAGCAATGCTTCAAATTCTAAAAAATATTTGATGTCATTGGGAGAGGTCACTTAAAAATGTGTTTACACAGCCTTGGATTCCAAGTCAGAATAAATTCCTCAGGCTCCATGCCCATCTTTACAATTTTAAATAAGAGGTTTTCAAATACCTTAGTCAGGGCATGAAGTTTTTAACATTTAAGAGAGAAAACTATTATCTCTGTAAATGTTATTTTGATTTATCAGACATCTCAGAAGCAAATCCAGGCAGCATTTATGCCTGGTTTATTGTTAATTTATTATTTATTAAATACTTCTTATATGCTATGCACTGGGGAGATCCAGAAGTGACTCAAACAGGCAAGATACTGGTTTCGTTAAATTTATATTCTAGTGGAAAGAGATAGATAATGCTATAAAAAAGAAACAAAAGATTAATTTCTGATAGTGAAAAGTGAGATGAAGAAAATGGGATAATGTGATAGAGACCCAACTTATGGCTGGGGGAGGGGAGTCTAGACCAGACCAGGGAAGGCTGTTAACAATGGTGAGCTTTCAGCAGAGACCTGAATGCAGAGAAGCCAGCCCAGGATAGGGGTTTCAGGCAGAGAGACTATGAATGCAAAAGTCCGAGACCAAGGGCTGTCTTTGTGATTTCAAGGAACAGAAGGGCTCATGTGTCTCAGGTGATGCACAGTGAGTAGAGAGAATTCTGGAAAAGGTGAAATAGGGGAGGAGGCTGGGCCCATAAATGAGGTCCTGATATGGATTTAGTCTATATGAATTAGGGAGCCACTGGAGAGTTTTAGTCACTGGAGAGTATTTATTGAAAAGAGTTAAAAAGCTTACTCTGGATTACAGGGAAGTAAAAGTGCAAACAGAGAGCTTGTCAGGTAGTTAGGAAAGTCCAGGCAGGATAGGAGGGTCGTGGGGCTAGGGAGGAGGCAATAGAGGTGGGAGAAGTGGGTTAAGTCCAGGTGTATTTCAGAAGTTAGAGCTGCTGAGATTTGCTGGTGGGTCACATGTGGGGAGTGAAGAGAGGAGAGGAGAGGGAGGGAGGAAGATTTCCAGGCTTTTGACTCAAGTAACTGCGGGGGTGACTGGCTGCTGGTGGTGTTTACTGAAATGGGAACAGTAAGAGAGGACTCTGTTCTCTCTTCTCTCTGAGAAGAGATCCTTCTCTCTGAGAGGATCACAGACTCTGTTTTGCAGTGCAGAGTGGGAGATTCTTCATGTACATGGAGTGGAGATCATCGGAGGAGGAGGAAAAATGAGAAAAGGGAAGCTGGGAGGGGCAGGTGGTCAGGTGAGTGGGGAACTAGTGTTGTCATAGAAAACAATGGAAGAAAGTGGTCCAAGAAGGGAGCAGTGGCCAACTGCATTGTGGAGAAGGCAGAATACCATGATGGTTGAAGAGGGACCACTGAAACTCCCAACATGGAGTTCGCTGATGATCTTCATTTGGTCAGTTTATAGACAGAACAGAAACCCAACTGGGGCTCTTTTGCACTATTGGAAATCTGATCAAAATCCTACTTCAGAATTGGAAATTGAAATGCAACATCAGTTGTGGAGAAAACAAGAGTGAGAAGGTAGAGACAAAATAGTCTGTTGTCCGTTGGAAGTTATTCTGTAAGGGGGAGTATAGACCTTGGCTGGTCAAGGTAGTGTTGTGTTAAAGTGGAAGATGTATAGTATATTTGTATCTTAAAAGGAAAGTTCTAGTATTGAGGGAGAGTTAAGGATGTAGAAGAGAGGGGGAGATGAGATAATTTCTGATAATAGCTAGGCAGAGTCTTTGTGAAGTGAGTTAGGGTGGGATGAAAAGCACCAAAGGAAGTATAGATTTTGATACAGTCTGAGCCACTTGATCCAGGTAAGGAGGGAAAGCAGACAACAGACACAGATAAGAAAAGGCTAGTCAACTTGATGGTGTTGAGATAAGGGAAGTCCCTTCATTGCTTCTATTTTCTCACTATAAAATGATTAAAAACAGACCTAAAGATAGAAATATTTGTAGACAAGTTTTAGGGAAAAATCCATTAAAAAATGTAAAAGGGTGTGGACAGCAGTTTGATTGCGTAAAGAGGTAAACCATCAAGCTCTCTAGAATGATCCGCATTCCTGGGGTTCTCCAGGACTGAGGTCCTAAGCAGAGGTGTCTTGTTAGACGTCAGCACCTACTGGTGAAGTCTGGACACAGCAGCCCAGAGCTGCTGAGTACTTGCCATTCAGAGCTTCCTACCTCACAGAGACTAGAATTCAAACTCCATTCCAGTGCCCCATATTTGGATTTAGCCTTCTTTCTTAACTTTTCCAGAAGGTTCTAGAAATTTTTAGCATAGAAGGTAGCTGAATGGAAACTCTGAATATGAGAAAGATGCCAAAGGAAAAGTGATTAATAATTAAGAAACCACCTTTTAGCTGATTTCTTAGAAAAATATATTATTTGAGAATACAGTTCTTATAATGAAAGTCTGTAGGATAGTAGAACTCTTCAGAACCACAAGTAAATGCAAGAAGCCTGATCCATTAATTATTCTGTCCTTCCTGTGTTTCCAGCTCCTGCTCAGTTGGCCTTTGTTACTTCACATACAAATATATTCAACCCTTCCCTCTTACACAGGAAACCTCTTACTACTTTCTGAAGTCTGGATTGCAGACTCTTTCCCTCAGGCAGCCCCTTAGGATATTTCTGTTCTTGAGTGCTTTTGTTTGGCATTTTCTCTCCACACTGTGCAATTTTCTGGACAATCTTATCTCACCAAGGGCTTCAATTATTACTTACACCCTCTGATGAGTCAGATAACTCTGGATTCCTCTCCCTGACTGGATTTGGGGCGTAAGTAGCTCGTCTCCTGTGGGTACCTCATCTTTAGTTCAATCCAAATAAAACTGGATTTGTCATCCTTCCCACCTCTGCTACCTGTGGTCTGAAGGCTGGTGAAGGCAATCTTCTTCCTTACAGTTGCCTAATCAGGAAACAAAGAAATTATGATCTCTATCCATTACCTCTGACATATACTTGGCCCTTGGTATGTTTCAAATACACCCCTATCTTTCCTTCTCTTTTTTCCTCCCAGACTTTTGCCAAAGAAGTACTAACTGGTTCTTCCACATCCAGTCATTCCCCTCACATTCCTCTCTCCAGTCACTTCCCTCTCTAATCCCATGTCTTGTTTTTCTTCTACAAGGTCAAGCTGTAACTTAACCAGACCACTTAGCTGTCTGTGACTAGGTCAGACTCTCATCTCTGTGACTGGCTTATGCCAGTCTATTTCTAATTAACTCATTGATTAATAATTCCATCAATTAATAAACTCACCCACCTTTTTCATGCATGTTATTTTACACTTCTATTCATTTATTTTTCAGCACCCAGGCTCTCATCTAAAGCATAGAAGGGAGGGAGCCAGGAGAACCCTCACTTTTCATTAGGTGGGATTCTGGCTGCTGCCTCTGAGACTGAGTCGGGCGTGCCTCTCCGTGTGCTCACATAGCAACCACAGGTCATCGTCACACTACTCGGCACAGTAGGTTATTGTTGACTGGCTTGTCTGGAAAACCTGGGAATGGAGATTTAGGGGTCTGGTCCTCATCTCTCTGTCCCAGACAGACACATGGTTGTGGCTCGATCATAAATACTGAATTTGTGAGGACAGGAATGAAAGAAGGGATATTTGAACGATCGTTTCCCCTCTCTTTCTTTAGTGGTTCAAAAACTACAGCATTTTTAATGACCCATTTATTTAGTTTTCCAGATAGACTGCTATAAAAGCACTGCTATTTGATCAAGGGATCAGGGGGGCAGATTAGATGGTCTGTTAAAAGTTCCCCTCAATTCCCTCTTGGTCATATATCCAGGGATATGGAGGGTTATCCGAGGTGATGAGGCTGACAAAAGATCTAATGCAATCCTCGGCTGCATTAATAGAGAGAAGCATGGCATCCAGTTCACACAGGATAATAAGCTCCCTGTACTCGGCACTACTAAACCCACACTGGGCGGATCGCGACTAATTCTGGGTGCCTGCCTGAGGACGGAGAGCATCTCTCTGACATGTATGTGGAGAGGTCAGTGGGTAATGAACCCTATCTTACACGAGCAATGGCTGAAGGTGCCGTGGTTGTTCAGTAGGAAAAAGAGCCATCAGCACAGAAATAAGCCTTCATGTGTCTGAGATCTGCTGTGTGGCAGAGGAATTAAACTTACTCCATCAAGCTTTCAGAGCCAGGCTTTTTGGGAAGAAATTATCCACCAAAGAGATTCCAGCTAATAATAAGAAAGAATGTTTTAACAGTTGAAATGGGTGCGTTTTATATCATCGGATGTCTCAGAAATGGTGGTGTGCAAGAATGATTAATTACTATTTGGTAGACAACCTCTTCAGGTTTTTCAGATCTAAGATTCTACTTTTCCAAGATGGTAACCTTATTTTCCTCATCTCCAGAGAGGATTCAAGAATAAATAGAATTTAAGTACATTAGCAAGGAATGGAGCAAGAAAAAAGAAATTCCTGAAAGACAACAATATTCATGAGTTGGTCTGTTGGAAGCCTTAGGAAATCTCAATTGCAGATTAACTTGAAAAATAGTTTGGATAGTCATTTATTAAAATAATTTTGTTGCTTGTGCTCAAAGTCAAGAGGAAGTGAATAGGCAGGCTCATGTTACCTCCAACTCATGGTTTAATTTGACCTATATAATGTCTTTCCCCACAGCAAGACTGTTAGTTTTGAGCATGGGGATATTTTAAATAAGGCAAACAATAACAAAAAGAATAAATTAAAAAGAAAGGGCAGAAGGGAGATCAGTGGTTTATCAATTCATCAACTGTATTGCTAAGTAATATGTTAAGGAACTTCACTATAACATTTTACAGAAACCTCAAGTGCTTGCTTTTAAATAATCATTCTTGTTTTAAAGAAATCATTATGCTTAATCTTAACTCTTTACAGACAAACAAGTATTTTTAAATGTCTAAAGGTTTTTTCATTCAACTAATTTGTATCCTTTGTGTGGCATTATGCAGACAATTTTATCTTAACAAATCAACAAATTTACAATTTATTTTGGTCTTGAGGTATGAGACTCCAATCACTATTATTTTTACAGTTTATACTATCTTTGCTTATGGCACACATGTACATTCTATTATCATTAATAAGAGTTATGTAATGAAGGCATTTACTCATTTGTATCTAATACACTTCTCAAGGTTATCCTAAGGTGCGGGAGTTTAATGAGTACCTAATGAGAATTCTAGTATCACTAATTAAGAATATCTATCATATTTGTGATAAGTCTATCACAACCTAACACTGGGAAGCTAGTAAAAAAATTAAGTCCTAAATACCTACGTTTGTTATTAATCAACTATGTGAAAGGCACTTTGTGTTGACAAAGTTATGACCTTTGTCTTAGTCCATTAAAACTTGAAATCTGCTAATCTCATTAATTCTTTATAATTAAGTTTTCATGCAATATATGACACTCTTGTAAAAGCTATCATATATGACTGGAAAAAATTGGGGTCTTATTTTAAAATAGAACTTTTACATACAAAAAACTGCCTGCTTAAAACTGACATGAATTTTTTGCCCTTGCTTTGCATAATATCTAAAATGGAAAAATCAGTAATCAGTGAATATGTTGTGAGTGAAGTCAGTCTGGATAATTCAGAACAGCCTTATCATCTCTCCATTAACATAGGTTCTTACTTGTACCACTTAAGGAAGAAAAAAGCATTTCTAATTATGGGAGATATTCTGAAAACCACAACTAATGGTTTGATTTGAATCTTTTAATCTGTTTTATTTGCTAGATTTTTAAAAAATCAAATTGTTTAATTGTTTATTTAAATCAAATAAAAATCAAATTGTTAAATTGTTTAATTGTTTAAACAGGTTTCTCAGTAAGATTATACATTTTTGGGGCACCTGGGTGGCTCAGTGGGTTAAAGCCTCTGCCTTCAGCTCAGGTCATGATCCCAGGGTCCTGGGATCGAGCCCCACATCGGGCTCTCTGCTCGGCAGGGAGCCTGCTTCCTCCTCTCTCTCTGCCTGCCTCTCTGCCTGCTTGTGATCTCTGTCTGTCAAATAAATAAATAAAATCTTTAAAAAAAAAGATTATACATTTTCTGTTAAACAAAGTTTTGACATTTCCATTGTTCTTGACTTTGTACTACAAGCAATGCTTCCTGTACTGACTGTGTTTTTTTTTCTTTTTTCTTTCTCTAAAGCATTTACTGAAAAGTTTCTTTCCCACAGAACTGATAGGCTCATGGCTGTCCTCCTATGTTGTAAAATGGTAGTTGTAATTATCAAATTAGGTGATACCTATAAAAGTGCTTTATAGCCATAAAAGGCTTTATAATATGTAATTTGTTTTTGTTGGATATCAGTGAAAATGGGCTACAAAATCTGTAGCTTTTGAATAAAACTTGGTAGGTTGTGATAGATATGTGGAATGATCAGTTTCCAAGAACCAGCATTCTTGTGCTTGCTCTCTGTCTGTCTCCCTGTGTCTCTGCTTCTCTCTCTAACACATACAGCACAAAACACATTTTAACTAGATGAATTTTTATGTATACTTCCTATAAGTAGACCTAAATCCCACATGGGCTGAACTCTTGGTTAGAAAAAAATATACACCATCATTCAGACTGATATATAGATTTCTTAACCCATAATGATCAAGAGAAGCATGTGGGATATTGTAACCAGTGCCCCAGGACATGGAATCTGGGAAATCAACCTGAAAATAAACATCATTTTTATTATTTTATTTTAAAGATTTTATTTGTTTATTTGAGAAAGAGAATGGGCAGGGGAAGGGGCAGAAGAAAAGTGAGAAGTAGATTTCCCACTGAGCAGGGAGCCCGATGCGGGGCTCCATCCAGGACCCTGGGATCATGACCTGAGCTGAAGGCAGACGCTTAACTGACTGAGCCACCCAGGCATCCCATTCTTATCATTTTAAAAGTGAATACGAATATCGTTGCAAGAATTGATTAGCTTTGCCATATCCTTTCTGGAGCCAAAACAGAAGAAATCAAGGGGAGAGTTCTTTGGTGCAACATTCAGAGTAGGAAAAAAAGGAAAATCCAGAGTAAATGACCACTGAACATCCAAGTATAAAACAGTTATCAATAGATACTGTGCTGATGTCATAATTTTATTTATGAATACTTCTCAAGCGTCATGCAAATCAGTGAACATTGGACTGAATCATGGAATCCCAGTGATAATCACTGAATTGTCAATCCCCATTTCTTTCTGGGAAATACATTTTACTTTGTTTATACTGAGAGACTTTTGGTATACCCATGATGGTGGCAAAGCGTTAGGGTTCTCTGATCCCCGTTTTTCTTTGTCTTTTACTAGATCATTATTGCCTGTAATAAATTTGATATGGATTTCAAAATATGTAGGATTCAGTATATGTCTCAGGGTGACATGCACATAAAACATTCATATCTCTAACTTAGTTTAATATCTCTTCAATTAAATGGATGAATAAACCTTGTCTTGGTAAAGGTAAATGTGTTGGAGAAATAAAGTTACTGCTTTATTTCTCAGATCAATTGATCAGCCTCAGATCAATATCACTTATTAAGAACCACTTAAAAATACTTTTATCTTTATGATTTACATATCAAAAGCATACAACGCATAATTATATGGCTCTATAAATGTTCACAAAGCATACCCACTACCTAAATGGGGAAATAGCAACCCTCATGAGAATACATAGAAGTGGTAATGCCTAAACTGTGACTTTACGCCAAGGGAAGTACCAATTTTCTCTCCATTCACTGTGATTCCTTTTTCAGTCAAAGGATCATCAGATTTACTGAAAAAGCTGATCCAGAAAAGTCATCGCTGAAGAAACGCAAGAGTTAACAGTGAGACTTTTCCAGTCAATGACTTTTATAGCTGATAACACTTTCTGTGCGTCTGCTTGGTCATTTGCATTGTCTTTAGTGGTTCTGAGCATTTGGCATTTTGCCTTCAAAATGTTACGGAAATCATATCCAGATTTTTGAAAGCAAATCTGTTAGGATCAGCATTTTTCTGAAAAAGTCTCAAAGAAATGATTCAGTCACAATTTTAAAACTTAATGTGTTTTTTTTTGGGGGGGGTTGGGGACTTTTACAAACATTAATTTGTAGACCAGGTGCAGTGGGATATCTTGTGCTAAGTAAGAGGCGTAGGTCAAAATTTCAACCTCTATGACTTGGGGGGTATTCCCATGCGTACAAAATTGCATGGTTCAAGCTGTTAAGAGCATTTATAAAGTGATAGGGCTAACCTAAAAATCTCAACTTTTCCAGAAATTTTTGGTTTCCTGTTGAACTCAGTAAAATGAGAAAATCATGACATTCATGGAGGATGAGTGGCACAGAGAAAACTAGTGAAAACCATGATACCCTTTTTAAAAAATTCTTTGCAGTGATTTCTCCATATACCATAGCAATGCTCTTATAAGATCCTATTTAATTCAATGCATGAAAATATTTGCTTTTATAAGCCACTGCCAGAACCACAGGTTTTCTATTTAATGATACAACAATCCACTGAAAAGTGGAAAACTTGACTGTTTTGTTCTAACTTCTTTTCTTCTCTTGCTTATTGACTTAGAAAACAATAATTGAACTAGGTAATCCTTTAGGAAATCCACCAACATCCAACATTGAGCTGATTCACCTTGTTTATGCATTTAGGAAATTTCTTAAAAATTTTATAGTTGCACAAACACGTACAATATAATAAAACAAAACATAAATGGAAACATTATATTGAGTAAGAGTGAAACAGAAGTAGACAAGTCAGATGAGTTTAGAAGGAAAGTTATTTCACAAAAGTGCATGTAGCAGAACTTGTATAGGGCTAGAAGCTTAAAGCCTGCATTTCCTTAAAAATAAAGACCAAACAAGATAATATTCTCTGTTAGAAGATTTTTTTTCCCTGTCTCTAAGACCCTCTGGCTAATGACAGACATTACCTGCTAGTGTCCAGGGAGGAGCCTGATATCTGTGGACAGCTTTTGAGCCTCTGTCTTATCCAGGTGTTTTAAATGTATTCCTTCCATATTCAAAACAATTTTCCAAAGGAGATATTATCATTTCCTTTATGTAGATGAGGAAATGGAGCCTTAGAGAACTTTTGTAACTTACACAATGTCATAGAAGCAATGAGCTGAGTACCAGAGAACTGAACCCAAGTTTCTCTGAGGTCAAAGTATATGTTTTACCCTCTACAGAATTCTGCTTTTCAGTCCACAGCATTGTTTTTAAACAGCCATTGTAACCGTTGTAAACTGAACTAGAGCAAAGTTCAGCTGTATTAAATACATTTAGAATGTGCAGTCATTGTCACCCTCCATCTTCAAACATCTTTCCATCTTGTAAAACGGACGCTGTAGCTATTAAACAATAACGTCCCCCTGCATGCCCACACCCCAGCCCCTGGCAACCACCAGTCTTCTTTCTGGGTCTACCATTTTGACTTCTCTAAGTATCTCACGTGAGTGTTTCACTCTTGGCCACCTTCAAGATTCTTCTTTTTTTAATCATTGGCAATTGAATGTTCTCTTATAATGTGTGTTAGTGTGGATCTCTCTGAGTTCGTCTTACTTGGAATTTGTTGAACTTTTTGGGTGGAAATATTTATGTTTTTCATCACATTGGGTAGGTTTTCAGAAATTACGTCTTCAAATATTTTCTATGCCCCTTTCCTTTTCTTCTCTGACTGGGTTTCCTAAAATGTATGTGTAGGCCTGTTTTATGGTGTTCCACAAGTCTCTGAGGTGATTTTTACTGTTCTTCAATCTTGTATCTGTTCCTCAGACTTGACAGTTTCCCTTTTCTTATCTTCAAGTTTGCTGATTCTTTTTCTATTGTGCAAATCTGCCTTTGAATTCCACTAGTGAATTTTTCATTGTGGTTCTTGGACTTTTCAGATCTAGAATGTCTTTTTGGTTTCTTTTCCGGTTTTCTTTCTCTTTATTGATATCTCCATTCTGTTCATGCATTATTTTCTTGACTTTCTACACATCTTCCTTTATTAGCTCTTTGAGCATTTTTGAGACAGTTGTTTTAAAATTCTTTGCCCAGTAGAACTGCTATCAACTCTTTTTCAAGGACGGTTTCTGTTGATTAATTTATTTTCTTTTGAATGGCACATATTTGAATCCAATGTAATGGCAACTCTGGGAATCAGATTCTCCCTCTCCCCCAGGGTTTGCTGGGTTTTGTCATCATTTTTGTTTATTGTTTTTTGTTTGTTTATTTGTTATTTTGATTGTTACAGGCTGTCTTTGTGTCCAGGACCAGCCTGCGGTATAAAATTAAGGTAATCTCAGTTCTTTTCTGAGCCTGTGCCTTTCTCTGGTCATGTGCAGTCACATTTTAATTTTCCTCATCATGCCCTACTCTTTGGTGCCTGGTTCCCAAAAGAGGAAAAAAAGAGAAAAATAAAGGGAAGTGAAACAAAGGGCTCTGACTCTTCAAGTTCTCTGGAAGTCACTTCAGCTGGAGAAGGAGGGTCTTGCAATAGTGGGGGGAGATGCAACAATGGTGGGTGTCCTCCTCTTTGTCTACTCCTCTGTGATTAGAGGGAGCATTAGCAATCACAGCACAGATTTCTGATATTTGAATATTTATCCCTTGATAAGATACGAGTCCTTTTTGCTCCCCACCTGGCTCCCACAAGCTGTATGCTAGCTGCTCCAGGAAGATAGCTACCAGCCATTGGGGTCGGGTTAGGGAATGGGTAGCTGCTACTGTGCTAAGAACTGGAATTGACCACAATTAACCACAAGTTATCACTGAAGTCTTCCTCTGGAAGTTGCAACCCTTCAGTAGACTCCAGAGCTCCAAAGTAGTTACAGTGCATGGATGGTGTAAGTGTACTAGGTGGGGAGACAGATCCCTGGTGCTTCCTACTCTTCTCAGACTCTCCCTGGAATGTCCCTGAATGCACACCTTTTGTATCTTCATTTTTTGAAGATTGTGATTATTTTTATAAGTTGAATTATTCAGGACTGAGTGAACATTTTCTGGAAGACTTAGTTGCTTTGGTGCTGCTTAATACAAAGCAGCTACAGGCTTTTCTCCAACAATTTATTTAAGATAAAAAAGCTAATCAATGTTCTGTCAGGAGGGACTGCAATATTCCAAATATTACCCCGAATGTCTAGCTATGAAGGAGGGGTTATGTAGCTTTTTAATTTTTGGTCTTTAATCTTATAAAGCTTAAAAATCTGGTTAAATAAGTCCTAAGTATGGAGAAATGTAACAATGAAATATTAAAATAACACTTAGATGCAAAAAATAGAAGAGCTATCAAAAGCAGTATAAAATAAATTGACAGATGAGTAATGCAGGCCATAATTGCTACAGGATTTCAGAGAAGGGAGACATCACTTTTATGTAGCTGATTGGGAAAGGCTTTACAAAGGAAGTGGGGTTTTAAAATTCTCATCTCTCTTTCTCTCCTTTTTTTTTTTTTTTCTTTCTCATTTATATAGGCTCAACAGAAAACTCCATGATGAATCTCAGAGCCAAGGAAGTGGTGTTCAGGATATTGGGCTATGCACTCCAATGACCTTTTAGATTGCCAATAAATGAAACTATGATGCATTGGTTTGTGTGTGTGTGTGTGTGTGCCTTGACAATTGCAAATAATTGTTTTGAGGTCTACAGACACACATTAGAGAAAACCATTATACTTAGCAGTTGGCAGACATGAACAACTTTAAAAGAGACCCCTTGGGAAGTGGAGAAATAGTATTTTCCTCAATGAATAGCTAAGGAAATTGAAACACAGAAACAGCCACCAGTTGCCTGCGTATGTCTGTTAGGGCTAAAGGAGCGAGTTTGAAAATTTAGTTCCTGGTTTAGTATCTTGAACTTGAAAGGGGTTGGACCACTTAGTAGGCATGTTACCCTTATAAAACCCACTTTGGTCATTATTTCATTGTCCTTTGGTATGATGTATTTCATATTTCTATTATAACGAGAGTAGCACATTTTGATCCTTTTTGCTTAATAAAATGAGCAGTTATTTCATAGGTTAATTCCCATGCTGTTAACACCTCATAAATTAATGTATATTTAGGATGAGATCATCTTGCATGATTAGTTCTCGCCTTTTTTTTTTCCCCCCCAAACCATGCTTGAATACCTTTATCAGACAGCAGTCTGAAAATTCACCTTTTCTACATTCTTAAAACTTCTGCTACTATAAGTTGGTAGCAACAAGGCCACCATGGGTTTTTAAAAAATTTTAATCAGACACTTAAATGGTTTCTCAGAAGTTTTCCTTTCACATGGAGCCATATGTGAGTAGTTTGATTATACTTTCATACTTTTTTAAGAGATTCCAGAATAAAGTGAAGAAAGTTAGAAAGCCACGAACACCAGATGAATTCAGTGGGCTCCAAGAAGCTGCTCTGGTGGAGAAAATGGCCAGGAATTGATGATTCATCTTGAATAGAAGTCTGAGGAGAAGCTTTGGTCTTGCTTTTAATGTTCTCAAAAGCATCAGAAATATTTAAAAATCAGGCAGTGAATAGATCTAAGTACAAATCAAAATTTACTTCCTTCCCTTCAGGTTAGACAGATTTCATTTATCTTTCAAGGTCTGTGCAAAGGTGTAAGTAGACTTGGGGATCTATGAATGTTCTTTTATTTCTTCTCTTCTTGCTTCACTTTGCAAATCACTTAGCTAATGTGTTACCCATCTTAGTAACCCAGGGGGGCTATAGGGAGAGCCTGATGTTTTGGGACCCATGAAGAAATCTGGATGTGTCTCAAGAATATCAATGCTCTATACTGTAGTGAGGGGTTTGGCTATTATTATTCCTGTTACTTTAATTCATAATTGAATTCTTCTGTGAGGGGTTTGGACTACGTTATATAAAATTTTTGTGCAAGTGTGCTCCTACAGTACCATTAGCACAGACAGGGCCCAAAATTGATGTTTAAAGAATAATCTGTGGATACAGGAATTAGATGATATGAATTATTTTATAGCAACAGTTTTTTTTTAAATTTTGCAAAATAAGTAAATATTTGGAGAGTTGTGAATCCCTGCAGTTTCTAAAACTTCGATTTGAATTTTTCAGAGTCCCATTTTAGCACAGTATTTCACACAGAATAATGCAGAGAAAAAGACCCTACAAATAAAGGAATCTGAAAATATTAGAGCTGAAATTCTGTAATATATTCTCACTTATTCTGCTGATCTTTTTGTGAAAACTTGTAATAAGAGAATAAAATAAGAGATTTTCTCAATTTCAATTGTCTTTGGCTTCCTGATATTCACTTTGACAAATGAAAATTATACATTTATTTCATATTTAAATATGGAAATTATGGTAACAATGTCATCCTTTAGGGAACTCAAAGTCAAAACCATTTTTAGTTTCATCCTGGTTTACTAAAAAAGTCATTTTCATATGATGTGTGTTGGATTTACTAAGTTGTACATTTCACTGTTCATGCTCTTTTTTTAAAAAATGGAAACCTATACTTTAAGTTCAATCAATGACTTTACCAGATAGGAGTGTTTTCCATTTGTAGGCCTCCTTCTCTTCTACACCTTTTGTATGGGCAGCTCAAATTGCATTACAAACAGTTCACTCATTTGTTAAGTATTTCTGTACATCTGTGCGAAGTGACATCTTGTTACACACATTTTCTTGAGGGAATTAAGATGCAGTTGGGTCAAGTGGGTCCCTGTCCCAGATATGCTATGCAGGTCATCTTCAGTGTGATATCTTGAGATATGAGGGGCTTTGTAGAGCTTAGCTACTCCAGAGAAACCCTTAATACTTCAGAGCCTACCCTTGTGTTCAAGGAGAGAATTCTCACCATTCCCTTCTTTTAAAGTGCAGATACTTCTGGGGAGAGTAGGCAGTTATGCCATAACAATTTATTGTGAATTGTTTGGGGCAAGTTGAGATTCTTAGAATACAGGCACACCTCGTTTTATTATACTTTGCTTTATTGTACTTCTGATATTGCATTTTTTTTAACAGTTGAAGTTTTTTTGGCACCCTGCATAAAGCAAATCTGTTAGCACAATTTTTCTTTCTTTTTAAAATTTTTTAAAATTTCTTTTCAGCGTAACAGTATTCATTGTTTTTGCACCACACCCAGTGCTCAATGCAATACGTGCCCTCCTTAATACCCACCACCTGGATCCCCTAACCTCCCACCCCCGCCCCTTCAAAACCCCTCAGGTTGTTTTTCAGAATCCATAGTCTCTCATGGTTCACCTCCCCTTCCAATTTCCCTCAAATCCCTTCTCCTCTCCATCTCCCCTTGTCCTCCATGTTATTTGTTATGCTCCACAAATAAGTGAAACCATATGATAATTGACTCTCTTTCTGCTTGACTTATTTCACTCAGCATAATCTCTTCCAGTCCCGTCCATGTTGCTACAAAAGTTGGGTATTCATCCTTTCTGATGGAGGCATAATACTCCATAGTGTATATGGACCACATCTTCCTTATTCATTTGTCCATTGAAGGGCATCTTGGTTCTTTCCACAGTTTGGCTACCGTGGCCATTGCTGCTATAAACATTGGGGCACAGATGGCACTTCTTTTCACTACATCTGTATCTTTGGGGTAAATACCCAGTAGTGCAATTGCAGGGTCATAGGGAAGCTCTATTTTTAATTTCTTGAGGAATCTTCACACTGTTCTCCAAAGTGGCTGTACCAACTTGCATTTCCACCAACAGTGTAAGAGGGTTCCCCTTTCTCCACATCCTCTCCAGCACACTTTGTTTCCTGTCTTGCTAATTTTGGCCATTCTAACTGGTGTGAGGTGGTATCTCAATGTGGTTTTAATTTGAATCTCCCTAATGGCTAGTGATGATGAACAATTTTTCATGTGTCTGATAGCCATTGTATGTCTTCATTGGAGAAGTGTCTGTTCATATCTTCTGCCCATTTTTTTGATATGATTATCTGTTTTGCGTGTGTTGAGTTTGAGAAGTTCTTTATAGATCCTGGATATCAGCCTTTTGTCTGTACTGTCATTTGCAAATGTCTTCTCCCATTCTGTGTGTTGCCTCTTTGTTTTGTTGACTGTCTCCTTTGCTGTGCAGAAGCTTCTGATCTTGATGAAGTCCCAAAAGTTCATTTTCGCTTTTGTTTCCTTTGCCTTTGGAGACATATCTTGAAAGAAGTTGCTGTGGCCGATATCAAAGAGGTTACTGCCTATGTTCTCCTCTAGGATTCTGATGGATTCCTGTCTCACATTGAGGTCCTTTATCCATTTCGAGTTTATCTTTGTGTACGGTGTAAGAGAATGGTCGAGTTTCATTCTTCTACATATAGCTGTCCAATTTTCCCAGCACCATT
>PISX010021284.1:0-33987 GCA_004024625.1 Mellivora capensis
TTTCCGCTTTTAACTGATTATATGCTCAACTGCATGAAAAATATCAGATTCCAAAAAAAGCCGTCACAATACCAAAATTGTACGTGCTGTTGCCTCTGTCACAATGCTCTGTGACATGCTGGTCCCAACCCAGCCGTGACCAGCGTCGCAGCTGGACCGGTCCTTACAGTTCCTGTCAGGATTACAAGACGGACTTCAGCAATAACCACCAGGAAACTGCACAACGTAGTCCTCACGGGACCTGGGAATTCCATGGCACAGCTGCAGCCACACACCGAGGTGACACACCAAGGGGATGGGGCACACGGGACTGGGCTTCTGCTTTTAATGGGGTCGAGAGTGGGGACCTAGGGTTTCTCCGACCCACTCCTTGTCAGTGAATTTGAAACATAAGAGCAGGGGCGGGGGGGGCTCCGTCACTGAGCGTCTGCCTTCGGCTCAGGTCATGGTCCCAGGGTCCCGGGATCGAGCCCCGCATCGGGCTCTGTGCTCGGCGGGCGGCTGCTTCTCCCTCTGCCCCTGCCCCTGCTCATGCTCGCTCGCTCGTTCTCAAATAAATAAATAAATCAAGTCTTCAAAAAGTAAATAAGTGAAATAACCAGAGAACCACTGTCGGGCGAGCCTGTAGCAGCGAAACCGGAAGCGAATGGCCAGACATTGCACGACTGTCGCGCGGGAACACGCCGCCGAGTGTCGGGAGGAGCCACGGGGCCGCGGCCGGGCCTCACGACGGCTGCGAACACGCGTGTCTTTAGCCGCCACGGGGGCTCCTGTTCTCAGTGCGAGGCAGCGGCGCCCCGGCGGCGGGACGGGTCGCCGGAGCTGGGCCGCTTCCCACAGCACACGTGGGCCCCCCGCGGCTGCACAGTCGGAGTCCAGCCCTGCCTGGCCGGTCCCCGCTCAGCTGCCGGCAAGGGGTCTGCAGGGGCTGGGGCCGGAGGCACCTGCTTCCACCCTCCGAGGTGGTGGCAGAGCGCGGCTCCCGGCAGCCGCAGGACCGAGGGCTTCGCTGGCTGGCTGGTCCCGGGCAGCGCCACAAACCACGAACGTGCAGGCTTCCGTCCTTGCTCAGCATCATCAATGAGATAGGCTGGCGTGCCCCCCAGTCACCCCTCCAAAGGGAACTGTCCACTGGCAAAACTGTGCAATCATCACCTGTCTAGTTCCCGAACATTCTCACCATCCTAAAAGCAACCCTGTCCCCATCAGCTGTCACCTCCTGGCACCCGGCCCCCCTGAGCCCCCTTCCCGTCAGTGGAGGAGCCTGGTCTGGGTGTGTCACACGCGTGGACTCACACCCCATGTGGCCTCCTGTGTCTGGTGGGCTCGGGGTCCGCCCCTGGGGCGGCGCATGGGGGCCTCCCTCCAGTCCGCGGCCAGGGACGCTCCCACGTGTGGGGGACACACTATGTGCCTGTGACTGTCAGAGTTTGGGGCTGTTGGCCCCTGTGCCGCCCGGAGCCACGGGCAGAGTTCTGTGCGGTCTGCTGTTTTGAAGCCACTGTTTACAGTCTGCTGACCTCTGATGCCACTGCCGGTCACCACCCGGGGGGGGGGGGGCGTTCCTAGATATTTCTGGAACCATCAGCACTTCTTTCCAAACCAAAGACGGGTGAAAAACAAACCCAGCTGCTCGGCTCCGAGGTCCCTGCTGAGGGCCTCCCGCCCCTGCATGGGAATTCCGCTCCCAGGAAGGCCCCCGGGGCATCAGCTCTTTCCGTCCTGAGCAGACCCTGGGGGAGATGGGGGCCCCCCGTTTGCTGCCAGGCCCCAGGTCTGTCCGAGCTCCCAGCAGACACTGGGTTGGCCTGAATCTCACACTGGTGACATGTGGCCTATTCTAGCACTTCGCAGGGACACGGAGATGGTCAGGTCCCTGTCCCCCCACCCATGGACCCCCAGGGCTAACTTACCACATTGCTGGTTCTCCCCCTCACCAGGCCCCAGGCCCCAATCCCGGCCTCCATGAGGGATGGGTACAGGATGGCTGGGTGCCCCAGCAAGCCCCTGGTCTGTTGCGGCACCGGAGGCGGCCCCCAGCCCTGGGTCCCTGTACTCTTGTGGGCCCCGCTGGCCTTTTCCCCCCCTCGTGGGAGCAGATCCAGCTCAGCTCTGGGATCAGCCAGGACTACCAGCCAGCAGCCAGGCCAAGGCAAGAACTAGCATTCTGGAGGGGGTCCTGGAGGACCCCACGGCCCACTCCATGCGCCCGGCTGCCCAGGGGTTTGTGCTGGTGTGTCTGAGCCTGGGCTGAGGGCCTCGTGGTTTGCTGGGGCTGCACATGAACTGGGGTTCGAAATCCCACTCAGGTCTCCAGGTGCAGGCAGGGCTGCTGGCTTCTGGACGCTCCAGGAAAGAATCGTTTTCCGGGCTTTGCCAGCTCCCAGAGGTCCTGCCCCTAACTCTACTGTCACGACCCTCAGCATGCAGGCTGGAACCCAGGGGACAGTGAGCCCGCCCTAGGGGCACCTCCACAGGCCCTGAAGAGCCCTGGGCAGGTGGGGGAGCTTCCCCCGGGCTGCAGACCCTGGGAAGCGTGGAGACCATGACCAGCGCAGCAGGAGGGCCTCGGTGGGCCAGGTGCCCCACGGCACTCCCCAGCCACAGCTGGCCCAGAAGCAGGGACGGCTTCTAGAACAGGTGGATGGAATTTCAGGGACACGTCCAGCTGCGCACCCTGGAGGGTCATCTTTTATGGGGGATGGACAACAATGTTCAGAAATTCTTAACAACTGGGGTGCCTGGGCGGCGTGGCCGGAGGGGTGGCTGACTCTGGGCTCAGATTGTGATCTCGGGGTGGTGAGACGGAGCCCCACATGGGCTCCAAGGACCGTGCAGAGTCTGCTTGAGATTCTCGCTCTCCCTCTGCTGTCGCCCCTCCCCTGCACGCTCTCTCCAGTACATAAATAGGTCTTCAATACAATTTTAAAAGGAATTACTTAATAGCAGTGTGCCTTTCCTTTTAGTAATTTTTTAAAAGATTTTATGTATTTCACAGAGAGAGCACGACCAGGGGGAGCAGCAGAGGCAGGGGGAGAAGCAGACTGATCAGCAGGGAGCCCGATGTGGGGCTGGACCCCAGGGCCCCAGGACCACAACCTGAGCCGAAACCGACCGAGCCACCCAGGCGGCCCGGTGGGCTTCTTTCCATTTTACTTCATTTTGAACGAGTTGCAGAACTTGAACTGAGGGTTTTCAGGTGCGTGGCCCGGAGACCCTGCCCTGCTCATTGTCCTCCCCAAATCTCTGGGTCCTGCTACCCCTCTGACGCCAGTCTATTCTTTGGGGCAGCCGGGCAGGGGCGCTGGCCTCAGGTCCCTCCCGTCCCTGCGGGCCACCGCGGGCTGCACTGCAGGCTCGGATCGCTGGAGGCGGTGAGGGGCTCGGGGTCACGTCTGCTGCTGCCTGCGCCCGGGGTCGGCCAGCGCCCCTTCTTGCCCCTGGTTTGTGCTTCCGTCGGCCTGGACGCGGTGACGGCGGGGGGCAGTGCGGGTGGAGGGACACGGTGGCCGCGGGCTCCGGCCGTCAGAGCCCGCAGGGACCCTCTGCTTCCCGCTGGGGCCCGAGAGCCCGAGGGGCACGGCCCGAGCACTGGGGCCCGAGGCCCAGGGACGACCTCCCTGACCTGCAGGTGGCGGAGTCCTGGCAAAGGCCGGGCGGTCCTGCCCCCCGCGCGCGGTCTGACGGCTCGGTGCACACCGTGGCGCCGCATAAATGCAGGGGTCCCCTGCCGGGAAGCGGCGGGCTGCGGATGCGCCCCTCGCGCGCCCCTGCCGGACGCACCTGAGGACACCGCGTCAGGAAGGAGCCCCAGGCTGGCCGGCCGCGCCCCGGGTCCTGACCTCGGGCGCCGGGGGAGGAGCGCGGTCCGTTTAGAGGGGGCGCGGCCCTCCTTGCGTGGCCCTGAGGCCAACAATCCCATTGGCTGGACTCTGCGCCTCGCCACGCCCCGCGCGCTCAGTCCCTGCAATCCTATTGGCCCAGCTCCGGGGCCTCGTCGTCCACAGCCTGGGAGCGGGGCGCCGCGCCGGGCTCGGTGACGCAAACGCGTTGCCCGGCAACCGCTCCCGCCGCGGGGCCGCGGAGCCCGGCGCCGTGGCCAGGGCGCAGGCGCGGCGGCCGCGAGTCCGCAGGGCGCGGGGCCCGGACCCCGGCGTTCCCTCTGCCCTCCGCCGGCGCCCTCGCCGCCCGCCAGCCCGGGGCGAGGCCCTGCCGCGCGAACGAGGAGGAGGGGCCGCGGGGGCGGCGTGGGAACGGGCTGGGCGCCGCGGGCGTGCGGCTGCCGAGGCGGGGGAGGGCTCGGGGGCGGCGGGTCCGCCGGAGCGTTCGGCCGCGCGAGCGGATCCCGCCCTGGGGGAGGGGCCCCCGCCGCGGCCGCTGCCGCCCTTTGTGCCCGCGGCCGTGCGCCCTGCGGCCCGGCTGCACCTGCCTCACCCGGCTCGTCCCAGAGTGGCCGGCGAGGCGTCCGTGCCCTGGGGAGCCCCGCGGCCGCTGTGGGCATCAGCAGATTTGGGGCGTTCAGAGGACGGAAGTCGAGTCTGTGACCCTTGCGGAGGTCGGGAATCCCACACGGGACTCGCGGGCTAAAGCCCTGCCGTGCGGGGCGCCTGGGGGTTCGGGTCATGGTCTCAGGGTCCTGGGATCCAGCCCCGCATCGGGCTCTTTGCTGGCAAGGACCCTCTTCCCCTCCCCCCTGCCTACTTGTGATCTCTGTCAAATAAATAAATAAAATCTTAAAAAGGAAGGAAAAGAAATAAACCCTGGCGTGGGCAGGGCTGGGTTCCATCCTCCCCACCAGCGGTGCGGCGTCTGCCCATCTCTGGGACGCCCACCCGCTGCCTCCCTCTCCTGAGAACCTTACGAGGTCGAGGGTCCCGACCTCGGGGTCCTTAATCTCATTTGCAAGTCCCTTCTGTCACTAGATTTCATAATGACAGGCATGAGGACAGGATGTCAGCCGACCCCGGGGCATGACTGAGCTTTCTGCAGCGTGGAGCCCACTCTGGGTGAGGCCCTGGGCTAGGTGCCCTGAGTGGTGTGGCCTACCAGCATTGGGCTTCCCCTCCGTCTGCCTCCTTTTCCCTGTCTACTCCATCACCTATCCTCTTTGTGCTCCCATGGCCATGTCCCTCCCAGGACCTGCACACATGCCTGAAAGCCCCAGCCCCTCCCCAAAACTGGGGGCTCTTGTACATGATGCCCCAAGTTATTGTTGGGCAGGTCAGCTGGGAGTGGGAGAGCTGGCTTTCCAACAGCCACCTGCATGTCCGCTGCCTTGGAGGACTGGGCAGAGAGGAAACCCGATCACAGGCCAGGGATGCCTGGGTGGCTCATTCAGTTAAGCGGCTGCCTTCGGCTCAGGGCATGATCCCAGCATCGTGGGATCGAGTCCCGCATCGGGCTCCTTGCTCCGCAGGGAGCCTGCTTCTCCCTCTGCCTCTACCTGCCTCTCTGCCTGCCTGTGCTCCGCTCTCTCTGACAAAAAAAAAAAAAAAAAAAATCTTAAAAAAAAAAAGATCACAGGCCAAGGGCCCCATCCTATGACACTGGGGCACTGGGGCAGAGTGGTGGCCCTTGGCCAGCTGCTGGGCTGGCCCTGCCTGCCCCCAGCCCCACCCCTGCCCCCACCTTGGGGACTTCCAGCCAGTGACCGATCCATGGGAGACAGGACACATGCACGCCCCATGGTGGCTGAGGGCTGGGGCACCCACAGCCAAGCAGGCGGGGCAGCCCAGGACTCCTGGCCACACCCACCCCTGCTTTCTCTTCTCCCTTCCCTCCCCCACCCCCATGGAGGACAGCCGCCCTGGCTCCATCCCCAGGACTGCTGAGCCACCGGAATGGAGCGGGCTGTGAGTCAGTCAGCAGGAAGGGATACTTACAGCCACTTGCATCAGACGTTCCTGCCGCATGGCCCCACAGCCAGAAGCCCCAGCTCGTGACCCCCCACTTCTCTGGGGTGCTCCTGGAGCTTGGGGGTTCCTGTCCATGGAAGGCCACACAGGAGGGAATATGCCGGGAGGGTACAGGCCAGGTGGGGCGCCACTTGTCCCTATGCCCACAACCCTTGCTCCAAATGCCAGTCCTTATCCCAACACCCGATCCTCCTTAGAAGCCACACTGCGACCCCGGTCCTCCCACACCAGCTCAGGGCTTTAGGGCAGCCCTGAGTCCCTCTGTGAGTCAGGGGCCTGGCTCTGAGCAAAAGAGGGAGAGGCCCAGCCCCTTCCCCCAAAGGCATTGGCTTGTGAGGGTACTGCACACGTCCCAGCACTGTCTATGCACCGTCCGCTCGGCCCCTAGCCCCACGCACGGGCCCCTGCTGCTCTCCCCTGTGTGTGCACACACCTCCACTCAGCTCCCACGTGTGCACAGGCTCTGCCCTACACAGATCCAGGCTCCGCGCTTCTCCAAATGTACACAGACACACGTGCACGCCCAAATCTGGTCATACTTGCACGCACGTCAAACTGGGGCCTTGTTTTTAGTGTTGGGGGAGAAAGGTCTTTGCCATCGCCTCCCATAGGGCTGTCAGGTAAAATACAGGACACCAGGTGCCATTCCAATTTCACGTAAACAATGAATAACTGTCTGGCTGTTGGGGATGTACTTATGCCTTCACTGAAAAATATTCCTTGTTTATCTGAGATTTCAAATGTAACTGGGTGTTCTGTAGTCTCTTGGCTCAATCTGGGAGCTCTCTCTGCTGGGTTGTGGAGGCCCTGAGCTTCCTGGATTCCCCCAGGCACTGCCCAGGAGGTCAACACTGCACACCCAAGCCCCCCACACCCCAGGGCTCTGGCTGCTTAGCCAGACCAGGGAAGGGCCTGTCAGAAGGGACACCACCCATCACAGCCAGCTTGCCTCCTGGCTCAAAGGAGGCAGGGGGAAGCAGGGACCCTAGTGGGGGGGAGTCAGGACCTGCCTGGTGTCTCCTCTGGGGTTTGGGGGAGTCCTGGGCCCTGCCTGCCCCGCGCACTGGCTCTCTGTCCTTTGCCTCAAGGCTGGAACTGCTCCTCCCCTCCCTGCGCCCCCCGATGATGATCGCCAGGAGCAGGGCAGGTGTGAGCGGCCCGGACCTGGTCTTCTGGCCTCACTTCCTGACAGACTACCTTCCACCCCCAAGGCAGATCAGAGGAACCTGGCGTCCAAGGAGAGGTGGGCAGGGTAGCTGGCAGATACCCCGAGCCCCCTTTCCCTCCCTGGCCCCTGGACACCCAGCACTTCTGGGAGCTTGGCCTAGGAACGGGGCCTTCCTGGAGGAGGAAGACCAGCTGGCTGGGTCTGCAGCTGGCCTGCAGCAGCACAGGGCTTGGGTCTGCGGGCTGCAGGCTGGGCCCAGAGGTCCCTCCACTTCCCCATTCCCACTGGCAGCCCCCATCGCCCCCAGAGCAGGCCAGGCTGGGGTGGGCCTGGCTGCCTCTCCCTGCTCAGCATAAGTCAGGCACCCACAGGCCTCTGTCCCAGGGTCAGACCCAGGGCTCAGACCTGTGGTCTCAGAACCCTCGGCAGGGGGGAGGGAGTTTCTTGCCCTGACCTGCTCAGGGGATGTGTGTGGACTAACTGGACGCCCTGCTATCAGCCACGGACACACACATGTGCGCGCTCCTTGAGCTGTGCACAGAAGCCCGTGCCCGTGTGCACATCACACACGGCCCCACCCGTGGGGACAGGCCCTGTGCACACCACAATCCCCACCCCCGCTAGCTTTCACAGAAGGGTGTGCTCCCCTCGTGGTCCCCACCTGCTCACCCACAGGTCAGGGGGTTATAGGGCTCCACTCACTGGGTGGGCAGAAGCGGGGGTCCCTTGGGGGTGTGAGCCTGCCCCCCCCCGCAGGAACACCGGGTGAGATCTGGGGACATTTGTGGTTGTCATAACTGGGGGTGCTGGTGCATCAGGTGGGTGGGGGCCAGAGTGCCCAGGACGGCCCCCACAGAGAATGACCAGCCCCTATGTCACTAGTGCCGAGGGCAGCCCCTGCAGGAAAGATCCCAGAGGTAGGGGCCAGCCCCCCGCCCCTTCTTCCCATCTATGGCACGGCGCCCGCGGAGGAAGCAGCCGTGTGGACTGTGTGCGGGCCATGTGCGGGTGAGGCAGCTTGTCTGAACAGCGCCCAGAGCTGGGGACAAGCCTGCCCCCTCCCCCACCGGCCAGGCTCCAGGATCGGGACCCCAGGACCTGAGCTTGGCTGCCCCTGGGAAGACTGGCCAAGGGCAGGCCTTCATTCGTGTCTGTTCCCCAAGGTCCGTGTGAATGGCAACCCCCGCAGGTCCGCACAGGAGGGTGAACACGGCTAAACACCCACCCTGCGGCGTAGACCTCCTTCACTGCTGTGGATTGAATCGCAGTCCCCAGAACCCAAACCTTGGAACCTGTGAATGTGGCACCTGGACACGGGGCCTCGTTAGGTGGAATTCCTTAAGATGAGGTTGTGTGGGAAGGGTGAGGGCAGAGTTGCTGCGCAGACAGCCGCCTGAAGGCGGGGTTGGGGACCCGGGCAAGGCCTCTGGGGGCCTAGGGATTATGGCACTCCGAGGACCGCCAGCCGCCCTGGAAGCCCGGAGAAGCAGGAAGGATCCTCCCTGGGAACCTTCTGGGAGGGTGTGGCCCCGCCTAGACCTTAATTTCAGACTCCTGGTCTCCCGAATCTGAGAGCAGAAATTTCTGCTGTCTGAAGTCCCCCAGTGTGTGAGAAGCTAACACACTTCCGCAACCCCTGTACACACAGACACAGACATGTGCACACACACTCAAACACACCCAGTCTTTTCAGCAGTATTCAGGAAGCACTTGCTGTGTCCCAGGCCCTGTGCTGGGCTCTGGACGGCCCATGGACAGATCCGTGCTGTCATGGAGTTGAGCTTCTGAGGAGGGACAGTGGCCCTTCAGTACCCACCTGAGCCTGGCAGGGGACAGAGAGGGCCCTGGCCTGAGGGCAGGGGTGGGAGGGGACAGCTGGGAGAGGAGGGAGGGAGAATGAGGAGACTTCTCCCGGGCAAGCAGGTCTGACGGCCCCACCTCAGGCACCTGGAGCAGACCTGTATGTCTACACACACACACACACACACACACGCTCGCACAGGGGCGCGGAGATGGGGTGGGGGTGGGGGGCTGGTGCTGGCTGAGGTCAGGTGTGGCCTTGGCGGGGGCACATAGAGGCTGCCCCACTAGAAGGGGACCGTTCGGCTTCATGTCAGTGGGGCCTGGTTGGGGGACAACTAGGTATGGGAGGCCTCTAGTGGAGGACAGGGAGGTTGGCCCAGCCCACAAACGCGCCCTTCCGTGTGCCCAGGGTACGGGGAGTCTGAGGGCTCTACACCTCAGTGCTTTGGGGACAGGGAGCTGGCCTAGCTCAGGAAGGACCGATTCTACCCAAGTCTGGGTCAGGGCGGGGGTTGGGGGGCAACAAAAAACCCCTGTCCTGGCTGCCCCCACCCTTTGGGCTCTTTCTTGGTCCTGGGCCGCTGCTCTCTCTGAAACGTTCCTTTGCAGGACTGAGGGAAGGTCTTTCATAGATTTCAGTCCCCATCCCAGTGGTTCCCTTTTTCTGCCAACTACAGGGCAACCCCCTGGGGGGCTCCCTGGAGGAGGCAGCTGGGTTTCAAAGCCTTTTGGGGTGCACCAGCAGGACAGCCAGAGCCAGGATCAGCGAGAGGCACCAGGGGGTCATGCCAGCTTGTAGGATCAATCAAGACAGAGCCACAGCACGTTCTGGGACTGGAAAGCTGCAAGAGGGAGCCATGTATGTTCTAGGGAAGGGAAGTCGCCCAAAGGAGTCAGTGTATCCCAGGCCCTGGCCGTATTGCCACAGCGCAGAGCGCGTCTCCAGCTCGGCGCCAGGGACCCACGGGCCTCCCAGGGCCGCAGGCAGCCCCTCCACCACCCACACCCCTCCCGGCAACGGTCAGCAACCCTCCCGGATCCTTCCCCCAAGCCCCGCGCTCCTCAGCGCGCAGGCGCGCGGACACCCCTCACGGCCAGAGTGCGCAGCCGCACTTGGCCTGAAGGGCCCTCCAGCCCCTCCCCCGCTGAGCGCGTGTGGGAGGGGCGGGCGGGGGCGGGGGCGGGGCATGCGTGTGGGGCGGGGCGAAGCCTGGCCTATAAAGACGGCGGCGGGGCGGCGCGCACGGCTCCTCTCGGCGGCGGCGGCGGCGGCCCAGGCGGAGGAGTCCGCGGTGGTGGTGGCGGCGGCGGTGGCGGCGCTGTTCCCCGCGCGGTCCGCGCAGCGGGCTCCGGGCTGCGTGTCTCGGGGGGCGGCGGCGGCAGCAGTCCGACCCCGGCCCGAGCCCGACCCCGGTGAGTGCGGCCCAGCGACCCTGGCCCGGCCCCGACCGGATCTCGGGGATCGGGCCCCGCGGAGCGTCGGCGGCCCGGGCTCCCGGCTCTCTGGCCGCAGCCACTCACGCTCTCCTTTGTCTGCTCCCGCCTGCAGGGTCCCTTCCCCGGCCGCCCCCCGCCCACGGGCCGCCCCCCCGGGCCCGCCGTCCCCTCCCCCGCTGGCGGGGCCCGGACAGAAGATGGTGCAGAAGAAAACAGCCGAACTTCAGGGCTTCCACCGTTCGTTCAAGGTGAGGGCCGGGTGGGCTTGGGGTCGCCTGGGGCTGGACCGGTCGAGTGGCCGGTGGGGGGCGCGTAGCCCACCCACCCCCAGATCACCCCAACTCCGGGGCTCGTGCCTGCCTCCCGCCCTGCGTCTGGGGCTGCCCCAAGCGGGTGTGCACTGGTGGTGGGGGGCCGTCAGTGGGCCACAGGCCAGGCCCTAGCACCTTGGGGACTGTGGGGTCTTTCCTCCAAGAAACCCAAGTGGGGCCGGGGCCCGCAGCCCCTGGGGGCACCTGGCTGATTGTCCCCCGCAGACCCCAGCCAGGGAGCCCAGCAGGCCACAGTCTAGCTCTCTGCGCCCTCAGCCCGTGGTTCTGTGGGGTCTTTCCTCCAGGGATCTGAGGTAGGGGTGCAGGTCCCCAAAAGCCCTCCTAGGTGGTCTACCAAACAGGGCAGTGGATTGGCTGCCCCCCAGCCCTGCACCTCCCAGAAGCTCCAGGCCCAAGTGCTATTTCCTGTGGGAGCGGGAAGTTTCTGCGGCTGCAGCCCAGTCCTGGTCTCAGAGGAGCAAGCCTGGGGGGGTGCAGGTGCTGGGCTGGGGCCCGGCCGCGCTGGCTCAGGGGCCGCAGTGATGTCAACGGCCGCCCCACCCCGCCAGCCGCGTTATGTAATGGCTTCCCTGGGCCTCCTTGGGCAGGGACCTGTTGCCCTGTAAAGAAGGCAGGACCTGGGTGTGTGTGCAGGCGTGCGCACGCGTGTGTGTGTGTGTGTGTGTGTGTGTGCGCGCGCAGGCGCGCCGGGGTGGGAGGAGCAAGCTGAGACTGTTTGGGTTAGAATTCCCAGGCCTGTCCAGCCAGCATCTCAGGCCAGCGTGCCCCACCCCTGCCCACACGCCTGTCATCTGTGCACTTCCCCCCACACCCCAGGGCAGCAACAGCCTTGGCACATCCAGATGCCCGGGGCTGGGCTGAAGTCGGGGCGGGGGGTGGACCTGAGATGTCCCGTCCCTCCTGGTGCTGGCCAGTAGCTGAGACAGGGTCAGTGTGAGGGGCCAGCACCATGGCCAAAGCAAACTCGAACTTTCTGGATGGTTCCAGCCGCCTCCTGCCAAGGCCTGCTGACGGGAGGCCTGAGGCCCGCCCTAGGCCCAGCCCGCCCACATTGCTTGGGACCAGAGGCTTTGCCCAGGTGGGACGATAGGAGTGCTGAGGGGTGGGAGGAGCACTGAACGGGGAGCCTCAGCTCTGAGATGGCCCTCCCGGCTACTCTAGGACTGTCCTCCCAGCACACTAAGGCTGCTCCCTTGGGCTGGGGCCAGCTCCCTTCCCCCCCACTGTCCAGCAGCGGCTCAGCAGGGACAGGCTTCTGCCAGCCATCTCCCAACACACTTTCCCCGTCGTAAGCTGGGAAATCGGAGGCCCAGAAAGAGCAGGGGTTTGCCCTGGGTCCCCCCAGCCCATAGTGACGAGGACACTGGAGCTGGCTCTCCCCTGGGGGCAGCCTGGTCACTCTTGCTGTCTCCACGTAAGAGGCCGGGACAGGCATGTGAGGGCGGCGAGGGGACCCAATAGGCACTCTAGGGCCCTCGCGCCCTCCCTCCCATCTCTCCCACAGATGTTTGTGGGCCTGGGGCTGAGGTCACTAGCCCAAGGTGAGGTGGCTGGTGGGCGACGGTGTGTTGACGGCCAAATGTGGGCCTCTTGTCTTATCAGCCCTTCATGTGGTTGCCCTGGAGCCCCTCCTCCCAGGTGCGAGGAGTAACCTGGCGCCTGGGGAGGAGTCTTATCGGTGAGCTGATGGCTGGCGCTCCAGCCTGCTGTCCGCCCGCCTCCCCACAGGGGCCAGAGCCCTCAGCGGGCCAGGCCGGTGGACGAGCCCTGAGCTGGCTGGCAGGAGGACTCCCTTCTCCCCACTCTCCTGCCCAGTCCCGGCCTCCTAGCAACTATCTGCAGGGCCGGTGGGGAGGCTGGGAGGGCCTGTGTGTGTTTTGCAGCCGCTCCCTCTGACCTCCGCCTGCCTCCCTCTGCTGCCGGCCTGGCTTCCGGGCGTCCTGTCTGTAGGAATCTGGCCCAGCTCCGGGCCCCTTGGGATCTCTCTAGGGCTTCCCTGGAGTTTCTTCTCTGGATGACCCACCAGCCAGAGCCTGGCCCCACTTGTGAGGCCCAGGGAAGGCCAGTGACTGGGCCCGGGTCACCCAGCATCGGCCGCACCACCACGCACGGAGGCCCCCCGCGCAAACCTGAGCCCCTGGCCACCGAGACTGCTAGGGCTCGGGGAGCTGAATTAGAGGGGCTCCTGAGGGAACCTGGCTGTGCCTCAGTGCCCCAGCCTGCAAGGCCGCACACCTCATGCCGGGGCTGTCAGTCCTCACCCTGGGCCACGTCTTCTGCAGAGAGTGGTTCCAGCAGTCCTGTGGGGCATACGGGATGGTTCCTCCACCCCCAGCCGCCTTCCTTCCCCAGTCGTGGGGGTTGGTGGGCAGCCTCGAGTGGGCCTCTCTGTCACAGGGGCGCTCTTGTGGCTGGGCGCGGGGCCTGTGGGGGCTCTGTCCAGGGGTGAAACGGGACAGTGCCAGCTGTGGCCTGGGCAGGGCCAGGCTGAGGGCGGCCGGGGTTTACACTTTCTCCCGAGGCCTTGGAGGCCCATTTTGTGAGCCTGCAGAGTCTGGGGGAGTGACGCTGTGGGACCAGTGGCAGTGGGACCACAGAGGGAGCAGTATGTGGCCAGGAGGGCAGTGGCTACCCATTCAGCAGAGGAGAAACTGAGACCGGAAAGACCAGGGCCTTGCATGGGAGGCCGTGGGAAAGCAGGCAGGGCCGCCCCTGCTGGGAAGCCCGCCTAGAAGCCAGTGACTCAGCCCCTCCCACTGACGGCCTTGCTGCCTTTGATCCCAGGCAGCACAGGGGGCCAGCCGGGCTACGGAGCTTGCCCCCATTCTGCAGCGGTGAACAACCAAGGTGTGAGGCGTGGCCTGGGCACTGCGGTGACTCCCGCCCAGCCCTCTGCCCGCTCATGGGCCCTCCCCACACCGCATCCCCTTCCTGGACGCCCCAAGGGCCCTGGGCTAGGTGGTAGGGGGAGCGGTGACCATTTCCTCACAGTCCGGCAAAGCCAGGCTTTGTTCCCCTTGACTTGTGGACACAGAGTGGGCTGGGTCACTCTCCGGGAGGGGCCTGAGAGCTCTCGCCTCTCCTTCTACAGGGGCAGAATCCTTTCGAACTGGCCTTCTCCTTAGACCAGACCCATCACGGGGAGACCGATTTCAGCCTGGAGCTCCCTGCCCGTCCTGGTGAGGCCCCGAGAGGAAGGGGGGCTTCCGCAGGAGCCGCGGGAGGCCACTGCCTGCTGGGCAGGGTGGGCCTCACCTCCGGGTCTCCCAGTACAGATATGCCCACGAGCCAGCCCATCGACATCCCGGACGCCAAGAAGAGGGGCAAGAAGAAGAAGCGGTGCCGGGCCACCGACAGCTTCTCGGGCAGGTTTGAGGGTGAGTGGGCGCCAGCGGGGGCGGGGCAGAGAGGGAGATGGGGGCCGGCCTGGGGCAGCTCTCACGACCCCTCCCCGCTCCATAGACGTCTACCAGCTACAGGAGGACGTGCTCGGGGAGGGCGCCCACGCCCGAGTGCAGACCTGTGTCAACCTCATCACTAACCAGGAGTACGCGGTCAAGGTGAGCGCCAGTGCCCGGGCGGCTCCCCTTACCTCTGCCCGCGGCGCCTGGGATCTGGCACTGGCGGAGGGTGGCAGGAGGAGGGGAGCTGGCATTCGAGCTGCTGGGCCAGCAGCTGGGGAAAACTAGTGTCTAAAAATGGCGTTAGGGCCAGTGAGTCAGGCCACCCCTGGAATCTAGGTCAGACTGGCCTGAGCCCCCGAGGCTGGGCAGGAAGTGACCACAAGGGCCAGCTCCCTACCAGGCGGCTGGGGGCTTTGGTCAGAGCTGGCTCTTGTCTGCTGGGTCCCCTCATGCCATTCCTCAGGAGTGACAGGTGGCTCTCCACGCTGGTCACAAGGAGGAAAAGGCCACGCTTTACTTGGGGCCCAAGGAGGCTTGGCATATGGGGAAATCAGGGCAGGCCCAGAAGGACCTCTTGGGTGTCCCCGTGTGGCCCCTGACCCACGGTGTGGCCAGGTGGTCTGGAAAACTTGTGTTCCTTGGCCAAGTAGTGTGACCCTGTGTTCTGAGAAATTTTCCAGTGTTCCGTGGTGACCCTGCCTCTGGGTAGGGTGGGGTCCGAGGAGGCTGGCAGCCCAGGACGGACCAAGTGCTGCGGGCACTGGATGGTTCGCCTCCAGCACTTTCCGCACTGGGGGCTTTCCTGCTCGGGACCCTGCTGGGCGGCCTGGCTTCCTGTCGCTGCTGGGTACTGCGGCTTTCTCACACTGTTGTGTGACCTCCCGTAAACGTGGGGCCCGCGTTTTCCTCCACGAAGGCGGGGTCCTAGCCAGACTGCCCAGAGCTCCTCCAGAAGAGGTGGCTGCTGGCGTTGTGTCAGGAGGCCCTGGAATCTGGTGGCTCTGCCTCTCGGCACAGGTGCCTGTCACCAGACAGGTGGCACAGGGTGTGGGCTGGGCCCTGGCAGCAAGTGGCCATCACGCTTGCCTGCTGCAAGAATGAGCTGGGGAGCCACACCATGTTGCCCCCTAGGCCGGTGTGCTGGACAGGGAACTCTGGGCCGGGGGGTGACCTTGCCTGCCTCACCGGCCCAGGGAGAGGGGGCCAAAGATCCAGCCTGGGGAGAGGTCCCCAGTGGGGGCCAGGGCTGCCCGGAAAGAGCCAGCAGACACCTTCTGTCCCCACTTCTGGGAGTGAAGATGGCTGGGGCACTCTCTGGTCCTCAGAGCTCCTGGGTGCCTGAGGGGATTGGGGGCAGAAGCTGGCTTCCTGAGGCTGAGTCCCAGGGGACTGCCTGCTCGTTGGCAGGAGGGCCCATCTGGGCGGCCTGAGGGACCCCAGGGAGCTGCCCAGACAGTCGTGAGACTGGAGGTGAGACTTGGCACTGAGGCAGGCAGGGACAGCCTGGCCGGTGGCCAGGCACCCCAAGGCCCCTCCAGTCCCCTGGGTGGGTTGGGAGTCCACTCAGTGGCCACCAGTGTCCTGGTCAGGGAGGGGAGGCTGCCTAGTTCCAGGGACCCTAACACCCTGAGGGGGCATTCTGTAGGAGTTCCAGGCCCCAGACATGCCCCCGAGGCCTGTGGGGTCAGGAGTGGAGAAGGCGCAGCTCTTTGTTTTCTCTCTCTGGCTTGTCCAGCTTCTTCCTCCCCTGCTGCCACTTGGGAAACATGTTGCCCCTCCCTCCCCCCAAGCTTGTGGTGACGCCATAGTTCTGAGTGCTGGTGAATTCTGAGCTCCAGAAGAAGAACTCAGCTTTTTAGAACTTAAGATTTAAGAGCTAATGGGGTCCTAGGCACGGCACAGGGTGAATTCCGGGTAGGGGCCCTGTGGGCCTTGGAGGGTCTGGCTGACGCAGCTGCTCCTGCCTTGCCCCGTCCAGATCATCGAGAAGCAGCCGGGCCACATTCGGAGTCGGGTTTTCCGGGAGGTGGAGACACTGTACCAGTGCCAGGGACACAGGTAATGTGACCCACCTCGCCACACACTGGGCGCAGACCCAGCTCTCCGTGGATGAATGGGCCTGAATAGCTCGTCGTCCCCAGCAAGCATTTCAGGAGCGTCCAGTGTGTTCCTATGTCAGGGCGGGGGTGGGGAGGGGTCGGTGCACAGGGGCCTCAGGAAGCCTTTCTCCTTTCCTGCCTCTCCAACCCCCTGTGCCTCAGGAACGTTCTAGAGCTGATAGAGTTTTTTGAGGAGGAGGGTCGCTTCTACCTGGTGTTTGAGAAGATGCGGGGCGGTACGTGGGGCCTGGGGGACCCTTCCAGTTGGGTTGTAATGGGCTGTGGGCTGGGCCACCCGGCAGGACTTCTCAGAGCTGCCCCTCCTGTGCATGGCTTGTGGGGTCTGAACTTGCTGTCCAGGCTTTGGGCCCCAGGAGGCCAGAGTCAGAGTGCCCCTGTGGGGGGAAGCGGGTGCTGCTGGGCAGTGGCCTGGAGGCGCCCAGGTAACCTTGTGCGTTCTCCCTCCGCTGCGGTCTGGCCCCAGGCTCCATTCTGAGCCACATCCACAAGCGGCGGCACTTCAACGAGCTGGAGGCCAGCGTGGTGGTGCAGGACGTGGCCAGTGCCCTGGACTTCCTGCACAACAAAGGTGTGTGGGGTGGTCCCCGGGGGCGGCCCGCCTGGCGCCCGCTGCACCTGCGCCGGGACTCGCCCTGGTTCTCTCTGCAGGGATCGCCCACAGGGACCTAAAGCCAGAAAACATCCTGTGCGAGCACCCCAACCAGGTGAGGGCGCTGGGGAGCGGCCCCCTGCCGCCCGGGCGCGGGGGGTGCGTGGGCCGGGGCCCCCGCCTCAGCGCCTCTGCCCACCCCCCCAGGTCTCCCCCGTCAAGATCTGCGACTTCGACCTGGGCAGCGGCATCAAACTCAACGGGGACTGCTCCCCCATCTCCACTCCGGAGCTGCTCACCCCGGTGAGCCGCGGGCGCGCCCAGACCCGCTCAGGGGCTGCGGTTGCGTAACCTCTTGGTGCTGCCGGCCCAGCGCCGCCGAGCTGGGGCTTTTTGCTTAGCAACAGCCGCTGATTGGCCCCGCGGAAGGGGGCGGGGCGGGGCTGGCTCCCGGACGCTGATTGGGTGGTGGGCGGGGCGAGCACCTGCCACCTGTTGATTGGGTGGAGGGGCGGGGCGGGTGTCCTAGCCCGCCTCTGATTGGCCGGGCGGGGTGGGCGGGGCACTGGGCGGTGGTCCCGGCCCGCTGCGCCGCCCATCCCCCCTCGTGGGCTCCTGACGCCCTGTCCCGCCCGCAGTGTGGCTCGGCGGAGTACATGGCCCCCGAGGTGGTGGAGGCCTTCAGTGAGGAAGCCAGCATCTACGACAAGCGCTGCGACCTCTGGAGCCTCGGGGTCATCCTCTACATCCTGCTCAGTGGCTACCCGCCCTTCGTGGGCCACTGCGGCAGCGACTGCGGCTGGGACCGCGGCGAGGCCTGCCCGGCCTGCCAGGTGCGCGGGGGGGCCCCGCAGCCGCCCCGTGCGCCCTGCGGGGACCCCCGCAGCCGCCGCACCCCGCGGTGTGTCCAGATCGTGGGTTGGGCCGGCTGGTGGCAGGGGCCCTGGCAGAGCTCACCACTAAGCCGGCGAGCTCAACTCTGGGTCCCGGCTGGTGCGCGTCCCTGTAGGGGCTCCGTCGCCCGCAGCCGACCCTTGGCTCCCTTGCTCCCCTGCCCCACAGAACATGCTGTTTGAGAGCATCCAGGAGGGCAAGTATGAGTTTCCCGAGAAGGACTGGGCCCACATCTCCTTTGCTGCCAAAGACCTCATCTCCAAGCTGCTTGTGCGCGATGCCAAGCAGAGGCTGAGCGCTGCCCAGGTTCTGCAGCACCCTTGGGTACAGGGGGTGAGTGAGCCCCACGAGGGCCTCTTGTTCCACACGGCCTCCGGGGGGGACTGGGGAGTGACTTGGGGTGGGTGTCCGGGAGCCTGGGGGAGGCTGGCAGCGGCTCCCACCACCATGTGGGTCTGGGGCTCTGTCCGGCGGCGGGGCACGGGCACGGGGGAGGGCGATGGAGCAGCTGCCACCAGCCAGGGCTTGGGATTGCAGGTGCACTCGGTGAAGTGCTGGGCCTCGTGCCCCAGAAACACTGGGGCCCCTTCTGGCCTGGCCCACCTGCCCGGAGTAGCAAGCCAAGGTCGTTCAGGGGTCAGGCAGGCCGCAGGCCTCTGGCAGAGCCTGCTAGTCCCCAGCCCAGCTCCTTGTCCCCACCCAGCTGGTTTTCTGGTTTTCTGGCCCGCGGTCAGCGAGCCTGGCTGCCAGTCCAGGGCAAGGAGGGCACAAGGGCAAGGGTCTTAACCAGAAATAGAAGTTGCACTGGGACTCCCCAGGGAGCCAAGCCTGGGGCCCTCACCTCAGGGCGAGCTGCTGGAGGGGCACCCGTGCCCTTCTGGGATGGCAGGAGACCCGTGAGTGGTCGCGGGAGGGGGCGGGGAGCAGGTCCCATGGGCCACTGCTGGACTCCCGCCACCTCCCGCTCCTCTTGGCCTGGCTCAGTTCCCCTGGTGCGCCCCTTGATCCCTGGTCCCAGCCAGCTGGGCGCGGGGGTGCCACTGGGCTCTGCTCCTGAGCCCTGGCCCTCCTGTCTCCTCACAGTGCGCCCCGGAGAACACTCTGCCCACACCCATGGTCCTGCAGAGGTGAGGCTGCGGGGGGCCCCAAGTGGGGGCACTGAGTGGGGGGTGGTTAAGGTTGGGCGTCCAAGAAAGACAGGAAGTTCTCTGTAAACGGGTGGTCTGGTCTGGGGAGCATCTGAGTGCCGGTGACGGATGGAGCCCGGTGGTGGGAGGGCGGTTCCCCGTTCCCCAGGGTACTGCCCAGGGGATCGGGGCCTGCCTGGCGACCCCCCCGGCCGACCTCTGCGACCGCCCCCTCCCCAGGAACAGCTGTGCCAAAGAGCTCACGTCGTTTGCGGCCGAGGCCATTGCGGTGAACCGGCAGCTGGCCCAGCGCGAGGAGGACGCGGCGGGGGAGGGGGAGCAGGGCGCCCCCGTGCTCATCCGCGCGGCCTCCCGCTGCCTGCGTCTGTCCCCGCCCGCTCAGAGCAAGCTGGCCCAGCGGCGGCAGCGCGCCAGCCTGTCCGCCGCCCCCGTGGTCCTGGTGGGAGACCACGCGTGACGCCTCGGCTCTGTACATAGGTCACTCCCGCCCCTCCTCCCACCGCCCCATCAAATCTGAAGAGGTTTTTTTAAGCTGTTTCCAGCCGGTGACCAGCAGGCTGCCCTCCCCGGGCTGGGCTCTGAGGTGCTGAGCTCAGTCGGGGGGGTCTTTTTATATGAGGTTTTTGCTGTTGGGTTTTTTCTCCTTTTTTCTGCCCCACCCCCATTTTTTTCCCCCTTTAAAGGTGTTAAAAGCAAAGCAGGCGCCTGGGAGAGGAGAGGGGAGGCCGTGTGTGGCTGGGCTTGCCGGTCCCTACTGCCCCGGCCCCGGAGGCTCGCCTGTACTGTGAAAGGTCCCCGCCCGCCCGCCCCGCTGCGACTCAGGACAGGAGGGCGATCGCCGTCTTCCAGAGCTGGGGGCCCAGGAACGTGCCCCTCCCCAGCCCGCACAGTATTTCAGGGACGGGCCTGCCCCACACCTCCCCCCAGTGACCCAGCAGCTCCTTACCCCTCACTGCAGAGACACCCTGGTGGCTGGGTGGCGCGGGGGTTTCTCAGGTCTCCCTTGTGCCGGGAGGGGGCCTGGGTGCGGGCAGGTGGGCTTCACAGCTCCCTGCTGTACCCCCCCCCACCTCGGACTGACAATCGGGGCTCTCTCAAACCTTGACCTTAAGCTGCAGCTGACCCCGGGTGGGGGGTGCACCCACTGCCCCCCAGGATGGCGGTGCCAGAGGAAGTGGGAGGGGCTGGACAGGCGCCCGTCAGCCAACTTGGGGGTCCCAGAGACCCCCACCCTGGGCACCCGAGTGCCCCTTCTCAGGGCTCAGTCTGACCATGGCCACGTCCCGCCCCTTGTCGCCCTTGGGGTCTGGTGTGGAAGCTCTTATCAGCCCCCTTCCTCCTCAGAGCCAGGGCCCACCCAGGGGTCCTGCTGAAGCTTCTGCCCCCCAAGAGCAGCATTTTGAACTGCCCACCTTCAGGAAAACGGCCGCCGCTGCCGCAGCCTCCTGGGCACCAGGAGTCACTGTGCCCGCCTCTGCCCACCTTGGCACTGGGCTCACGTCGGGCCTTCCAGTCCTGGGGAGACTGATGCCCCTCCTCGTCCTCGGGAAACACTATGCAATACAGGCCCCCCTTCTCTACGCACACGCGCCCCTGCCCGCTGGGGAGGGCCCCCCGCGGCCCCCAGCCTGGGCAGCATGGCCCGGCGTCTGGCCTGGTCTCCACAGTGGCCCAGGGCCTGGAAAGCCCTCCAGCTTCTAGTTTGTCCCGTTCTGTTAATTTTTCAAAGACATCAGTTGACTTCCCTGTTCTTGAATACTTGAATGTTGGGGGGCCTCGTGGGGTGGGGGCCCAGATGCCGTTTCTGTGGCAGTCTCCCGTGGCTGGTGGGGACTGTCGCCTCTCTGGCTCCCTCCCTGCCTGCCCGGATCTGTGGACTGGCCTTTCCAAAGACCCCGGGGCATGGGAGGCCACCCCACCCCGTTTCTTGCCCACCGGTGATCCTACGTTTTGCAACTGGGGATTCTGCCTTTTTGTAAAAAACAAACGGGCCCCCGCCCGCTACAGGCGCCTTGGCCGTTTTACTCCAGAAAGCCGAGCCCAGCCCTGAGGAGCTTTGTTCCTTCTTCCCAAAGGTGGGACAGCCACTTCTATGCCCGCCACATGTCACACGGACCGCGGGAGCTGAGGGGCTGTCAGAACCGTTACTGTGAATGCACCTGGCCCCCAGGCCGCCCCACGCTGGGGGAGGGGAACGGCCACGTTCAATGTTAAGATGTGTAAAAAAGACAAAAAAAAAAAAAGTTTTTTTAAAAGTGGGGGGAAAACATCCAAGCACTTTAACCGCCACAGCAGGTGAACTGAAGCCGCTCACCTTCCTAGCACCCACTGTCAGTGCCGGGATTTTGTATTGTTTTGTAAGGATTTAATAGAAGTCATAGAAACTTGTGTGTCCTTGTCCTGGTTCTCTGTTTTGTAACAAGTGGCCTCCAACCATTTCTTGCCCCTGGTGAGGCTGTGAGTCAGGGCAGGTGCAGCGGGGCTTGGCTGGTGGCTGGGAGGGTGGGGGGCCTGGGCCCCCTGTGGATGGGCTGGGCGGGTCCTCTGAGGCTGCGACTTGGCCCGGGCACCGGGCGGTCCCCCAACATGCTGGGTGCCGCCTCCAGCCTCCACGGAACCCAAGTGGAAGCTGCCCCAAGTGGAAGCTGCCGGCGCGGCCTGGCCTTGGACCCCTGCCCTCACCTCCTCACATCCCCGCCACTGGGCTGCTGTAGGTCTGAGCTTGGGGAGGAGGAAGGGCTTCCTTCTGGCAGTGCCGCTGACTCAGAAGGCCACAACCCAACAAAAAGTTGGGTTTTGAAAAAAGTCCTTCAAACTTGGCCAGATTGTTGTTCCATGCAGGCCTCTGCCATATAGCCCAGGGCTGACTTCGCATCCCGGAGGGGAGGGAGCAGATCAGGGAGGGCTTCCTGGAGGCGGGAGCCAGCGGGGTGGGGGAGGGGCGGTGAAGTCTGGCCCCTGAGGGTGTCACCGGCTGCTTCAGCTTCCCCATCTGACCATCAGGGATCCAAGATGGGCCTCACCTGGGAGGTGTGAGCCCGTGGCAGGGTCCCTGAGCCGCCCAGCAGAACTTCTGGCCCATCTGCGTGGGCTCAAGCTCTGTCCCTGCTGTCGGCCGAGGGATGCTCACTCGCACATGGGGGACACGTGTATCTGTTCACTCGTCCACGGGTCCTTAGCTTGTCCCCACGTTTTTGGGTGTTGTGAGCTGTGCTGCTGTGGGCAGTCTCTGCTGTCCCTGCGTGGACGGATGCCGCCAACGGGTGCAGGACACAGGCCCACCTGGATGTCATTTCTGGAAGGACCATCTTGTCATTGTGTGGAGTGTGGACACAGCCCAAGGGGCCTGGGGAGCTGTTGTCACCTTGCGGCCAGCCCAGGGAGGGGTGACAGGACCGGGGCAGGGGGTGCCAGGAGGCCAGAGAGAGAACCAACTGCAACCTGTGTCAGTAGGAGACCCAGGCGCTCCTGGAGTCCCAGGATGTGGGACAGGGGAGAGAGGGGCGCTCTCTGGGCTGGTGACAGGCCTACCCAGACAGGCATAGGCCCGAGGATCTCCTGGGCAGGAGGGGCCTGCGGCCACCACCCCATCCTCCCTGGGAAGCAAGGCTCAGCCAGGAGCACACCCCTACCTGGCACGCGAAAGGGAAAACCCAACTCCCCCCCCCAGCATTTGTCCAGCTGCCCCTAGAGGCGTCTCTGGAGACCCCACAGCTACCCTGCGCCCTCCAGGACCCCCACCACCACCGCCAAGTGCCTCCTCCATCCTTCAGGTCCCTCCTCTATCCCTTTCCCAGCCTGGCATGCGCATGCGTGCACACCACCGAGCCCTGGGGGCCACGTGCCAAGCTCCCGTCCTCCCAGGTGGCACTGAGCCCAGCCTGACCCTGCCAGGCCCCACCGCTGACCTCTCCCTGTCTCCTCCCTCCTGCCCCGCAGGGTTAGGAGCGGCAGGAAAGTCCCGGAGCAGGAGGGACTGGGAGCCTTTCCCAGGCTGGTGACGCCCTGGCTCCGTGTCCACCTGGGTCAATGGAGAGGCTGGCTTGGGGCTCACCCCCTGCCCAAAAGCCGTCTGGCCTTGGGCACCCCAGCTGATGCGGGCAGGCGGGCGTGTGCGGACAGGACCGGGACTGGGACCAAAGCGCCCTGGCAATCTCGTCCGTGACGCGGGTCTGTGCCCTGCACCCCCTTACAAGGCAGGGACCCAAGCTGATGTTCGGGGTTGATGATGGGGAAAGGGGCAGGCATACAGAAGCCGTATTATCTTCACAATTCTGTAGAGCTGAGACTTTTTAAAAATAAATTTTATTAAAAAGTAATAATAAAGTAGGGTCTCCTGGTGGCTCGGTCGGCTGACCATGTGACTCTTGATTTTGGCTCAGGTCCTGATCTCAGGGTCCTGAGATGGAGCCCCGGCAGGGGTCCCCCGTCTGCCCCTCCCCCGCGCACGTGTGCACCCTGCTCACCTGCTCTCAAATAAATAAATAAAGTAGCACCGCACCCACAGACAGACGGGCCCTGTGGGTGTCGGAGCCCGGGCTGGGGCACAATGGCTGACGTCTCCTCGTCATCGTGGGACGGTGTTTCTTCTTGGGGTGACGGAACTTTCTGGAGCAAGACAGCAGCAAAGGTTACACAGAACAGGGACTACTACATGCCGCTGGTGTGTGCCGTGAACTGCGCCTCAATTAAAGTTAAAAGATGACCAGAGTGCGTCTGTGTAGGACGTGCCAGTGTTCGGGTAACGCACCGAGGGCTAATTTATCGCCCCAAGGCAGGGGACGAGGCCGCACAGGTGTGCACCGCCCCCAGGACTGGGGGCTTCCACAGGGTTTGCTCCTGCCTCTCCCCAGCCCCACGGCCCTCCCGTAGGTCACCCCAGCTCCACGCCCTCCTCATCGGTGCTGCCTCCAGAGGGAACGCTCGCCTGTCCCAGGGTCAGGCTCACCCACGAGGGAAGAGTGCTGGGGCCAAGTCGGAGGGGCATTTCCCTCCTCCCCACACAGGGCCTGGGATTTGTGGCAACCTCCGGAAGATGCTTTGGGGTTTCTGTCCTGCCCATTATTTCCCCCATGGAGACTCAGTTTCCCCACGTGGAGTGTGACAACACTGACTCCGTGTCCCTCTAGCAACCCCCTGTGAGGCAGCAGGAGGCTGGGACCCCAACAGGGCAGGGGGACAGACTGATTGCCCGGCCCAGGACACAGAGGCACAGAGACGCGGGAGGAGCAGGGCGTCCCCAGCATCGTGTCCACTCGTGCGAGGTGGCCCCCGAGAGTGTTGGGGTCACAGAAGTTGTGTGACCAAGCCCTGGTTGCGCCCGACCCGAGCTCCTCAGCTCAGTGATTCACCCCTGCCCCGTCTCTGGTCCTGCAGTGTCCCTCCCCTTGAGCCTGGTGCCAAGCACGCAGGGTGAGAAACCGGCTGCTGACCGCTGCTGATGGGAGAGCCAGGACCGAGGGGAGGGGACACGGGCCTCTCCCGGGCTTGGAATCAGGGGAGTCCACACACTGCATCTCCGGGGACAGTCCTTTGTGCTGGGAATCTGCAGCTGGTACCCCCCCCCACCTGCCGTTGGTAACATTTTGCAAAACCCTGTTACAAAGTCAGCCCCAGGACACAGCATCCCTTAAGTCCAGCCCAGTGGAGAGTGGGGTAGGGGTGTCATAGGCCCAGGGGAGGGACCTCCCTGTCTCCCACACTTTCCTCTCCGCGGGTGCAGTTCACACCCATGGTGCCCAGTGGCCCTGGGGGGGGTGTCTCTGGGACCCCCACCCTGGAGTGAGGCAAGGAGGGCGCCTCGCCCTGCATTTGGGGCCGGAGCGGGGTACTGAAGGCACCGCCAGCGGGGAGGAGGGGCAGTGCTCAGATGGGGAAACCAGGGCACAGAGCGGTAGCGTGTGCCCACGCACAGAGAAGTGGGGAACAGTACGCAGCGGCAGCCGTGGGGCTACGAAGAGCGACCGCTTCGTTCCCTGGCCTCTCAGAACACTGCCCCCACCTGTCATCTGTCCTTCCCTCCTGACCCCCTTCTCCCTCCCTTCTGCCTTTCTTTCTGGAATAAAAGCACGTATTCTGGAGATCCAGAACTATTCACTTCCCAGAAGGAAAACCCATGAAGTACATTTGTGCTGTGGGTCTTGAAAAATTCACCAGCGAATGAAAGGTTTCCATGCACGCCGAGTGCGCTGGGGGTGGCGATGACCATGTCGGGAGAACGGGCGGGGGGTGGGGGGAGGCTTCGGCGGGTTGGGTGAGTCCAGCCCTCTGGGTCGGGGGGATCCCGGCCCCTCCGTGGGAGTGGGGAGAAATGGAGCTGGAGGCCTGGGTTTCTCCGTGGGGACGGCAGGGACCATCTGGGAGGGGAAAGGAGGCGAGGGAGGCCGGGAACGGAGGAGGCTGGCACAGGGTCCCCTCTGTCCCCACTTAGCCTGACGGGCACAACCCATCCCGTGAGGTTTCTCAGGAGAGCTGATGAGGGCTGGGCTTTGCAGCTGGGTCCCTCGGGGGTTCCAGACCAGACTGGGTGCCCACAGAGGCGCGGCAAGGATGGGACGGCATCCCTGCCCATTCTGCTGTGGGGAGCCGTTGTACAAAACCAGGACAGGGGCGAGGGGCGAGCTCCGTGGGGGCTTGCCTGACAAAGAATCCCAAACTCACCAGCTTAATGCAACCATTATGTCCTACTCCTGCTTCCGTAGACCAGGAATTTGGGGAGGGTTCAGCTGGATGGTTTGTCCAGGGGCGGCCCCGAGCCCATGACGCGCAGGGAGGGACCAGACACAGGAGGCCCCACAGGGTGTGAGTCCACGCGTGGGACACGCCCAGACCAGGCCCCTACACGGACAGGGGATGGGTGGGGCTGGGGAGTGACCGCTCTGGGGAAAGGGATTCCTTGCAGGTGATGGGAGGGTTCTGGAATTAGGCAGTAGTGACCGTTGCACAACTCGGCAAACATACTGACAACTGAGCAAATGGACCTGAGGACACGGGGCTCAGCGAGAGCAGCCAGACCCAGAAGGACCCGTCCCGCAGGACCCCACTCCCAGGAGGGCCCCAGAGGAGTCCCAGCCACAGGGACAGGAAGGGGTGGGAGCTGGGGCTGGGGCAGGGGTGGGAAGTCCGTGCTTCTCGGGGACGGAGTCTCTGTGTGGGGGATAGAAGGTTCTGGAGACAGAGGGCGGGGGTGTGAGTGCTTCCCGCTGCGGAGCTGTGCGTGCCGAGATGGTCGAGGCGGTGAATTCATGTTATGTGCATTTTTATCATGGTAATAATTTTAAAAAGGTAAAGCAAAAACCAAAACATGAAAACAGAACGCACGGGGATGTATTTCTGGCCCCATGTCTGGGTGGCTGGGCCGCCGCTCATCTCTCCCCACTCCCGGGCTCGCAGCCACAGTCCCCGTGGGGCAGAAGGGACAGGGATCTGGAGTGCGTCCCTCTGTCGAGTCACGGCCCTGAGGTCTAGCACTGTGGCTGAGGGGTGACCCACGCCCCCGGCCGTGTCCAGGCCTCCGCAGGACAGTCCTGGAGCAGGAGTTGAGGGCCAGTCGGTGGGGAGCTCTCCAGAGAAGGGGGCTTGGAGGACAAGGGAGCCCACTGGGCCTCCTCTGTCATGCTGCACAGCCAGCCAGGGAGGAATTGGCTCCCCTCTTCGCAGAGGGGATGGGCAAGGCTGCCTTTTGTCCCTTTTGTCCACTGGACGTTGACTTTACAACCTCGCCTCAGTGTCCCCTGAGCCCCGCTGGAGAGCTGCTCCTCTCAGACACGGCTAAGGACAGAGCGAGACTGACGTCCCTGCGTCCGCAGCGAGGCTGGCTTCCTGCTGTCCTGTAACCTGGGTCTTGCACCCTCGCGCAAAGAAACGTTAGGACTCTCAGGCCTCGGAGGCCGCCTCCGGGATGAGGGCCAGAGGACACGAACCTCAAAGCCCCTCTCGGCAATAAAGAAAGAATCTGGGGCGCCTGGGGGGCTCAGTGTGTGAAGCCTCTGCCTTCGGCTTGTGTCATGATCCCAGGGTCCTGGGACCGAGCCCCCCCTCGGGCTCTCTGCTCAGCGGGGAGCCTGCTTCCTCCTCTCTCTCTGCCTGCCTGTCTGCCTGCTTGTGGTCTCTGTCTGTCAAGTAAATAAATAAAATCTTTATTTTTTTTTTTATAAATAAAATCTTTAAAAAAAGAAGGAAAGAAAGAATCTGGTGACTCAGAGGACTTTGGATCCGCCAGGTCCTGGGAGAGATAAGAGAAGTCTGAGGAGGGGTGGGTGGAGAGGGGTAGGATCCCAGTCCCTGTGGTTCCTGAGAATGGCACAAAGTGCTTCCGGGACATTCCAGAATATTCGCATATGCTCTAGGCTCATCCCTGGCCGGCAGGCTGGGAGCTCGCTGGCCGTTAGACCGGCCAATGCCCACAGTGGTTTGATGTAGGAACAGAATCTGCTCTGAGAGTCGAGACAAGTCAGTGCGTCAATCAGAACCCGAATCCCAGAGGCCCTTCTGCTGCTTCCGGAAACTGGCCCCCCATGGAGTTGTCCCCCTTGCGGTCTCTCTGGGGCTGGGTCTCCCGGCAGCACACAGGGAGGCGGGAACGCAGGGGAAGGTTTGTTAGGATTCCCTGGGAAAATCCAGCAGGGCGGGGACTCCCTACGGGGACAACTACCCCGGCGGCACCGGGCCACAACTGGGGGTGTCTGCAGGTGTCACGCTGTGCTGCTCCTGGCATGGGGTCTGGGGCGCTGCTCAGCCCCCACAGCACCCGGGATGCCCCACTGGGGGGGACTGTCCAGCCTCCTACATCAGCAGTGCTGGGGCGGGGGCAGAAGCCTCGTGGTGGGGGGCGCAGAACCAGAGGGCAAGGCAGGTGAGCAAAGGGGGGACATTGCACAAGGTCCCCTAGGGGCAAATCTGGAGAGGACAAGGGTCACACATCAGCTGTGCCTCCTGGGGCAAGGGAGCTGGGGTCCCACCTCACACCTGCGGGTCATCAGAGTAGGGCTGCTCCCGTGGGGACGTTAGTCCCACGGTCCCCCGGCTCCCGCTGAGTCCCGGCGAAGGGGGTGTCAGCGGCCTGAGGGGCCGAGAGCACAAGGCACCGGCTCCGGTTGGGGGAGCGGCGTGAGCAAAGTCCTGGGCCCTGGGGGTGGCCCCTCGGCTCCGGCTAGAAAAGGACGTCCAGGTGCAGCGGACCGCGCAGGGGGCCCGAGGTCCAGGCCACCCACCAGGTGCAGGGCCCGGCGGTCCACTCCCTTCGCTCCCTGTGGCAACCGCCCCCAGGACGGCTGCCCAGGCTGCACCCGAGGGAGGAGGACGGGCCTAGGTTGCCGGGGCTCCTGGCGGGCGGGTGCCCCGACAGTGCTGCGCACACACGCCCTCAGGAGCTGAGACCCCCCCGCCCCCCAGCCCTGACTTCCTGCAGAGACTAAGCGGCTTGTCCTGCGAGACACCACCTCCCGGCGGGGCCCTGGCTTCCGAGCTTCCTTCGGCTGCTTTCTGGCCACGGAACTTCGCATCAATGGGAAGCTGCATTCAGCCTCGATGGGAGTCCAGGCACCACTTTGGGCTCGAGCCCCGGGGCAGTGGCGCCCCCCTGGCCATATCTGGGCATCTGGGGTCTGGAGGGGCCCTGACTCACCCTGGACCGGAGTGCCACAAGCCTCATGGCATGACGAGACCCCAGCACCCTGCGCCCCTCTTCCACTAATGACCTCAACCCCACGACCGCCCCGACTGGGAGTGGGAGTTTCACGAAGAGAGGCTGTTTTCCCGCAAAGTGTGTCCTTCCTACCCCCAAACCTGGTCACGCACTCAGTTCATGACCTCGGGAGGCCACGTGAAAAGTCCATTCTATGCCCGAGCAGATCCCACCGTCTGGCCGGGCGTGAGACTAAACGAGACTAAAACGTGACCAGGTGGGGCCTCCCCTGTTCCGGGTCACTGACCTGCTTGCAGGAGGGGCCTTCCTGGGCCAGGGTGTCAAGAAGAAGCCTGGGCTGGCCGGCTGGAAGTGTTTCCACCTTCAGCCCAGGCTAATGAAAGCCAAGTGGAACCAGGAAGCCTCGACCCACAGCTGATGTCCCTGGCAAACCTCAGGTGTGTGGGGGAGGGAAGCCTTTTCCTCTACCCTCTTAGGTTCTGTACCGGGGCCTGTCAATTTAATGGATGAAAGACATTTTACTAGGAGCCACACAACTTTGTTTATTTTGAATTTGATGTGCTCAGGCATCACAGGAAGAAGTGGAAGTGCAAACAAACAGGGAGATCGGTCAGCTCCTACACCGTAACGGGGGAAAGGTGGGGAGAAAAGCCACGTATGGGAGAGCAAATGAATTTTAGGAATGATAAACGGCCCTCTGGAGAATAAGTGGGAGCGGTGATAGTTTGTGACAAAGTCTGTCTGGGAGTGGCGCCTGCTTCTCTTCCCCGAGAGAAGACCCTGATCCCCGGAAGGGATCTATGACAATAGATCGGGAGCCTCCGTTTTCAGGCAGATAAGGGATTTCAAGAGCTCAGATGCTCGCAGCTCAAAGTAATTCTCACACCAAATTGCCATGTTTTGGGGTAACAGGTCCGGGTCCCCTTCAGTTGCTCCCCTGAAATGTTTTCCGAAACTTCCCTTTTTTTCCTTGTGTCAGACATTTTTGGTGTGAATGAGTATACCCCTGTGCGAGAGCCCCAGTGTCCTAGAGTCGCGCAGTGGCGGGAGGGAGATGACCTCCCACCCTGCCCTCCACTGTGGGTCCCCAGAAACGCCGCCCTGTTTCCCGGCTTGGCTGTTTAAGCAGCGCCCTCTAGAGGCCCCGCCAGTGTAGACAGGCGGGGAAGTGGTTCCAAGACCCCCTGCAGCGAAATTCTAGCTCCTTCTCAAAGACTGGGGCAAGAAGAGGCACAGGTGTTGGGTGGGCGCATTGCACAAACGGTCAGTCAGACGAGGCGAACAGGCTGCGGACCTCCCCTGGTCACCTCTGGGGCCCGCGTGTCCTCAGCCTCCTGCTTCCACAGCTCATCTCCGTGTCTTCTGAAGGACCACAGAGCGCAGGGAAAACGTGACATGTTAAAAGTGAACACTTACTTCTCACATTTCAGAATATTTCCTTCTGTGTTGCCAAGAGATATATATACATATTTATACATATCATATATATTTATTTATTTTTATAAATTTTACTTATATAATATGTGTTTTTATATATTTATATGTTACTTATGTAATATATATATTTAACTGCAATAGAGAAGTTACGACAAGGTGAAACATGGTGGGTCAAACATTACCTACTTTATCTTTTTATTTGTATTTTATTAATTTATTTTAGTTTCTTAAAAGATTATATTTATTATTTGACAGAGAGAGACACAGCAAGCGAGGGACCAGACGCCCCTATTTTATTTTTTTAAGAATTTTATTTTATTTTTTTAAGATTTTATTTATTTTTTTGACAGACAGAGATCACACGTAGGTAGATAGAGAGGAGGAAGCAGGCTCCCTGCCGAGCAGAGAGCCCGATGTGGGGCTTGATCCCAGGACCCTGGGATCATGACCTGAGCAGAAGGCAGAGGCTTTAACCCACTGAGCCACCCAGGCGCCCCTAAGGATTTTATTTTCAAGTGATCTCTATACTCAACGTGGGGCTTGAACTCATAACCCTGAAATCGAGAGTCACCCAGTCCACGGACGGAGCAGGCCAGAAACCCCCAGCAGTCACCTACTTTCATCCCTGCAAAGGTCTGGGGTTTTGCGCCTGAACTGAAATGGCTAATACTTTGGACTTCCCTGTATTTGCTTGAATAAAATCTACCAGGGGCACCTGGCCGACTCATTCCGTGGAGCTTGTGACTATCGATCTCACGGTTGTGAGTTTGAGCCCCAACCTGAGCATAGAGATTGTTAAAAATAAAATCTTGAGGGGTGGCTGGGGGGCTCAGTTCTTAAACGTCTGCCTTCGGCTCAGGTCATGGTCTCAGGGTCCTGGGATGGAGCCCCGCGTCGGGCTCTCTGCTCAGCAGGAAGCCTGCTTCTCCCTCTCCCATTCCCCCTGCTTGTGCTCCCTCTCTTGCTGTGTCTCTGTCAATTAAATAAATAAAATCTTAAAAAAAAAAAAAAGATTCTGGCAGGCAGGTGTGGTGTGCTAGACAAGCCTTGGAAGGGAGTTCCCGTGCTCATAAACCCGCCGTCTACCCATCGGGAACGGCCTGCCTCTTCCTTCCATTTCTCCTTGTCCAGCATGTATAGGGGCCCGTTGGGAACCAACACTGCACCTTGATTTTAGCCCCCTGAGGCCACTGCAGCCTGCTGACCTCCAGAATTGTCGGACAGAAATGATTTAAGCCGCTGTGGTTGTGGTATGAGTTACAACATCCCTGGGAATCTCATACCCACTCGTGGACCAGGACTGGTCCCGTGCCCAGTCCCTGAAGCAATCAGCGGGCCAGGCGTTCACGCCCACCCCACAGCTCCTGCTGTTTTAAATCTTCAATCCCAACCCTTGGCTGATTGTAGAGACCCTTGATATCACCACTAGGGTCTGTCCTTGTAGTTTATGCTGACAGGTAAAGTGAACATGAAATCACACAAGCTATAATCAGGACATTCAGAAACTTACGTGGTTTGCCGAATGATAAAAGAAAAAGGTAAAATTATATTTTGGATGAGGGGCTAAAAAATCAAGGTAGGCAGCTACTGAGGAGGGTTTGCCAATATGCTCTGTAAAGGGCTTTGTCTGCCCTTTGGTCTCTGTGGTAACCACTCACATCTGTCCTGGAAGCTGGGAAGCAGGCGGAGACAACTTGCAGATGAATGGGCATGTCTCTGTGCCAATAAAACTTTATTTACAATAAGAAGTGAGGGGCCGGGTCTAGCGCTCAGGCAGGCCATATTCGCTGAGGACACCTGTTTCAGAATATCATTGGAGCCAAATTGGAAACAGCAATAGGAACTGACCCTCTTCAAAATTGATCGTTTCTACCTGATCACTTAGGTAGCCATTAAAGGTTCTGTACCAGGGGCGCCTGGGGGGCTCAGTGGGTTAAAGCCTCTGACTTTGGCTCGGTCGTGATCCCAGGGTCCTGGGATCAAGCCCCACATCGGGCTCTCTGCTCGGCAGGGAGCCTGCTTCCTCCTCTCTCTCTGCCTATGTGTGATCTCTGTCTGTCAAATAAATAAATAAAATCTTTAAAAAAAAAAAAAAGGTTCTGCACCAAACATTAGCGTGCAGTCATTGAAGATGTGTCCCCAGTACCCACACTGCAGTCATGGATACTCTTCTCCATCCCCAGGGAATGGGGGTGTCTAGAGAATAACTGGCTGCGTGTTTCGGGGCAGGGAAGGTGCACTACGGGCTTGGACTATGTCACTGCAAGAAGGCAGGGGTGCCTCTCCACGGGGCAGTGTTGAAGGCACACAGGAGCCCACACAGACGTATCCGTCATCAATCATGATTACAATTAATTAAACCTACCCGAGTCTGAATGGCACGAATCCATAATTATCCTCAAAGGGCAGAAACAAGGATTATACTATATACAGGCCTGATTTATTCCGGTGAACCATTTCTCAGCACCCCCACATAAAAAATCTGCTATCCTCTTACCCCCAGAACAGACTCAGGGTGATCCCAACTATATAAAAGATCCTGGGGCGCCTGGGTGGCTCCGTGGGTTAAAGCCTCTGCCTTCGGCTCAGGTCATGATCCCAGGGTCCTGGGATCGAGCCCCGCATCGCTGCTCAGCAGGGAGCCTGCTTCCCCCTCCCTCTCTGCCTGCCTCTGCCTACTTGTGATCTCTCTCTGTCAAATAAATAAATAAAATCTTATGTTAAAAAAAAAGAAAAAGAAATAAAACTCTTTAAAAAGATCGTACTCTTTGTAAAAACCAACAAGAAATTTTTTAAAAAAGGCCAATAAAGAAATACACTAAAAAGCTTACACTAGTTATTTTCGGAGAGTAAGACAATAGGTGATAGTCACGTGCTTTTCTGTACTTTTCTGGCATTTCCAAGATTCCCTCCTTTATACTTCTAGAATGAAAAATTATCCCCAGGTTTGGACTGCCTGTGTCCATGGTTATAAGCTGGTGCTTTGCCCTTGGGTCAATTTCTCACCCCAAAAGAGCAGAGTGAGCTGGTGCACAAGGAGGAGTTTTATTCCATCCGGCGGCCAAGGCTGCGGTCGGCAGCACGTCCTGTGAGGGGCGGCAGGTGCACAGGTGCAGGATGCCCTTGGCTCTGTCCTCATCCCCAGGGCAGAGGTCGTCCCAAGGGGGAGGGGACGGGCTGTCTGTGGAAGGAAAACCCTGAAGGGCTTTAAGCAAAGGCTCTGAGCCCCCTGATTAAGCTCGGAGGAGACTGGATTCTAAAGGGTAAGGAGGGGTCAGTGGTGGAGGCTGGGGGTTATCACGAGAAGCAGGAGTTGAAAAGTTAAAGTAAGGAGTCCCTTGTTCCCAAACTATTACAAATCTCAAGTTGGTGACAGCATTACATCAAGCTTGGGGCCCTGGATGACCGCTTGGGCTGTGTGCCCGGGGAAGTTGGCCGTGGTGGGATCCAGGAACCGGGACCCCATTCAAGGTGTGCTTTGGAGGTAAAGAGCTGATCAAGATTTGGGACTGGACACTGAGGTGGGATGTCTTGCCTGTGGCTCTCCTAGGTGTCACCGGGCCGATCACCCCTGCCCCAACAAAAATCCCTTCTCCGTGGGAACGACCAGGCCGAGACTGTGGTGTGTGTGGAGGGGGGCGGGGACTCCCAGTCCCTCATTAGACGCTACATTGTCGCAGATGTTGTGCAAGTGTGTCGCGAAGTCCCGTGTCCAGGTAAGGGCCAGAGGAGAGCCTCACGGGGATGGGCCTGTGCCGCTGGCCTTGACCCTCCCACCCAGGCTTCTGGCCACCCTGATGTGGCTCCAGGACCTGGAAGGGAAGACGCTCTTCCTGAGTGCTGGTCAGCGGTCAGCGGCCCTTCCTCCAGGGACCCCTCCCCCAGCGCAGCTCCAGATTTTGCCCTCCCCCCCGGGTAGCCCAAGGAGCGCGGCTTTATGGCCTCCGACCTCCCCGTGTCCCCTCTTCGGGGCGCTGGGGTGCCCTGACACTAGGGGCGCGGCCTGCAATTTGGGGGTTCAGGCCCCGTCTGCCCTCCCCATCAGGTACCTGGCCCCAACGCGGCTCGGTTCTCCGCCCCTTCCGTCTGCCCGC
>PISX010021285.1:0-33883 GCA_004024625.1 Mellivora capensis
TTTTCCCAACCCCCCTCCCCCCAGCAACCCTCAGTTTGTTTTGTGAGATTAAGAGTCACTTATGGTTTGTCTCCCTCCCAATTCCATCTTGTTTCTTTTCTTCTTTTCCAACCCCCCTAACCCTCCATGTTGCATCTCCACTTCCTCATATCAGGGATATCATATGATAGTTTTCTTTCTCTGATTGACTTATTTCACTAAGCATGATACCCTCTAGTTCTATCCACATCATTGCAAATGGCAAGATTTCATTTCTTTTGATGGCTACATAGTATTCCATTGTGTATATATACCACGTCTTCTTTATCCATTCATCTGTTGATGGACATCTAGGTTTTTTCCATAGGGTTATTTACCCTAAAGATACAAACGTAGTGATCCGAAGGGGCACGTGCACCCGAATGTTTATAGCAGCAATGTCTACAATAGCCAAACTATGGAAAGGGCACTTTTTTTTTATTTTTGCATTTCAAAGAGACGGCTCCCAGGTCCTCCCGGGTCCTTAAGATAGACATTCCTGGGTTGTGAAGCTGACAACATTCTTAGTTTCTAAAAAGATTTACATACATTTCAAAGAGCCAGAGAAAGACTTACAAGTTTCTTAAAGTAAATCCTCTAAGAAAAAGGATGGGGATTAGTCTCTTTTATTTTAAAGGGAGAATTAAGCCTCTTTATTAAAAAAAAAATGTATTTATATGGGAACCCCTGGACCTCCACGCCATGGTGGAGAGAAGTTCCCATGCTGGCACTCACAGGTAGACTGAGCATTAGCTCTCCCACTGAAAGAGCAACATGGGTGACCACTCCAGTGAAGAAGAAAATAGCGCCAATAATATCTGTTCATGAAAGTGCTGAAAAAGGCAAAGAAAACCAAAAATTCATCTTAACCAAAAATGCACACAGATATTGTATTTTAATGCATTGTTCTGAGTCATTAAGAAAATGAGAATGATGTCATTATTTCTCTCTTGCTGGCCAGTATGCCTTTTTATCACCTGGTGAATCCTCAAACAATTCCTTCCTGCCTGTAGATTCAGATTTTTTTTTTCCTCTTTCTTCCATCAGTGCATAGGAATGCTAACTATCTCACAGCCTCTCACCTTAGTTATGAAAACCAAATGAGGCCAAAGATGGGAAAAGGATTCTAAAGTTAAAGTACTACTATTCCTAGAAACAAAAAGGCTTGTGATAATTCAAATAGGCATTCCAGAAGACGTATTAGGCTTTCAAATACATTATAAGGCATATGTTTAAGCAGAGCCTCAGAATGGGTGCTCTTCCCTGAGAATGTTAATTACATGGGCTTGTAAGAAGTCAGCTGGGAGAAAGTTGGAGAAGCATTTCCTATTATAATGTGTCTCTCTTCCTCATGGATAATGCATCAAACAGCAACATTTGTTTACAATTTGGTGACTGTCCTTGGAAAACTTTGTGCTCATTACCCTTCAAAAGCACTTGTGACTATCAAAGAAGACAGCCCCTCCCATTTTGTTTTGGGGGCTTTGGTCATGGACCAAATCACCTGTTTCTTAAAATGAAGCTTAATTTTTCTCCTGCCATTTTCAATTCAAATATCTGATTTTGTTCTTGTCAAATTTAGCTTCTATAATCAAGTCCCAAGTCTGATTTGAGGAATTCACTGAGGTGGGGGTGGGGGTACTTTCAGACTATGTCCTAAAATAAGGAAACCCAAATCAATATCCACATCTCCCCCGTTCCCATCTAAGATTATGGGTAATTAAATTTATGTTCAGAATGGTGATCCTAAAGCTTGGGGAGGTCTTCAGATTGTTCAACATGTTGTCAAAGATATTCAACAGAATTTTAGGGGATTTCACTGTACCCCATTTCTTTGGCAATTGGTAATCTAAACACAAAATGGAAAATGTGGGTTAAGCAGAAGATTCACTTGATTGGAATATTCTTTTTCCTAAACATATTTCTGGAAACATGGAAGTTTTTACTATTCATAATATATTTATTATATCAACAAAATAATCATGTTGTTGGCTAGGCTTTTTGTCAAGCTCAATGCCTGCACATCATATGGATGGATCCAAAGGTCCTAGAACCCACACACCACAAAGAACTGCTGAAATGCTATGATGTGTAGAAGAACAGTAAATCAGTGTGGCTGTTGTTTACAAATTATAAAGATACCTATATATCAGCCACCCAGCACAACTTAAATATTTTTCCTCTTGATTCATCTATGCCAAATGTTGACCAAGGAGAACGCCATATTGTCACCCAATATGTTTGTTTTAGTGAAAATAACCAGGACAAGATGTATCTACATTATTCCTAAAACATGTGCCGGTGATAAAGAGTGTGTAAGGTAGTTTGTAAACACACCAGCAGTGATCCAGCTTCTAACAGATGGTGAATACTGGGCTGTACTTAGCTCAATTTTAATAATAAGCTATTTGAGAACAGCAAGGCTGGGCTTCATAAAAGAGCAGTTGGCAATTGGCAAGGATTAAAGGGCTGTGTATGTGTTCAAGGTTGGTCTTAATGGGTCTTCCAGAGCATTTCTGCATGAAGGACTCTGTGGATTCCCACTGGACCTTATCTCCCTAACTATAAGGTTTCACATAGTCCATCACATTCCAAAAATGAATGCATATACAGCTCCCTGGGAATGAAATTCCTCTTGGGACAATGGCCTTTTTCAACTTGAGGTTCAAACAGGAAGGGGAAAAGAATTAAATGCATTCCACTCAATATTGCATTCATTCCTACATTACCACATTTATGTTCAGAAAATAAAGGGGTCATTCTTTGTTCAGGTAGGGTTCCTTCAAAGAGGGAATGGAATTCAGGCTTATGATGTCTGTTTTCCAATAAATTAGTTGGATACAAGTTACCGGGTTAATTCCATGTTTACTCTCGGTGCTCAGTCTCATGAATGGGAGCAGACTTGCCAGCCAACTCAAACATCAGTGGAATGATTGCAGAGAAATCCCTGTAATGTTCAGGGTGGAACCTGGGAATGCAAGAGTCCTAGATGTCAGCAGCCAACTCAGGACCAGGGGTGGATGACAGAACAGGCAGCACTCAGCACCGATTCTTCAGCATGCTTTTCTCTCTAGAGAAAACAATGTCCTAACAGGAACGTGCAGGACACTCATTAAAGAGTGAACGAATGCTGGGATAAAAGACATAGGAAGAATTTCTAGTTACTCTCGGGGAGCTTAAGGTCCACTGCTGGCAAAATTCTAGAGCTGATTATGAAACATGCAGATTTTAAAGGTAATCCTTGGAAGAAATGAATTACAAGAAATCAGGTAAAGCTCATCACAGCAGAGACTCACACTGGTAGAGAACAGCAGTGTGCTCTGGACACTGAGAGCTTTTTATGTCCCTGAGAGCTGTGTGTGAACTTTAGCTCAGTCACACACTGGATGGCTGACCTGGCACAAGTTACTGGCATCCCTGAGCCTCCATTTTTTTCATATGTGAGATTGCTCTAGTAAAGGTAATTATGTTCAGGATTAATATTTGAGGTCATGATCATAAAGGATTGACATACTATGTATTTCCCACTCACTATATAAGAGTCATTACTGGTAATATGAAAATACTTTTAAAAAAGAGATTCTAGATTTATGAATAATTATGAAGGAACCTAAAGGAACCCTGAACTACAGGGTGCCTTATTAACATTTATACAAAGTCATTCCTAGTCACTGAAAGGGACTATGCCATTCTTCCTTCCTCACATAAGGGCTGTTTAGACACAAGCATTCTCTTGGCCCAGCTATTGCACAAGTTGGGGCTAATATTTGCCTGCGCCTGCTTCCAAATTACAACCATTATATAATATCTTGATCTGTACTATGAACCCATTATTTAAAATGCCACTTAAATGTCATTACTGAATAAACTTTCTAGCTCTTGAACCCGAGGAATCTGGAAGAAAGAAGAAAAAAATCAGAAAAGATTGACAAATTTTTTTTTTAAAGATTTTATTTATTTGTCAGAGAGAGAGGGAGAGAGAGCGAGCACAGGCAGACAGAGTGGCAGGCAGAGGCAGAGGGAGAAGCAGGCTCCCTGCCGAGCAAGGAGCCCGATATGGGACTCGATCCCAGGACGCTGGGATTATGACCTGAGCCGAAGGCAGCTGCTTAACCAACTGAGCCACCCAGGCATCCCAAGATTGACAAATTTTAAACCAAGAATGGAGAGTTGAAGTTTTTTAGTGGTACAGTCCCCTATAACAATAGCCATTTTACTAGAATTATTCTATAAGGTCTGCTTTTCAAAAAAAGTATCAGAGTAAAAAAAAAATCTATAAAAGTACATGGCTATATTTATTCCTCTTGTTATTTGTAGAAAAATGCTCCATTCAGAAAATTGTGAGCTTGTAGTGGCTTGCTATTAAAATCCACCTTTATCCACAGATGATAGTTTCGTCTGCTTTAAAATAAAAGAGAGCTCTTTGGTGATCCTGGTTCCCTAATACAAATATTGAGGTCACATGTTGTCCCCTGCTGTCATTCACAAGTTCATTTGGTCACAGCTCACCTATTTGCAATACCTGATTGCCTCAATGATCATCAAACAGTGATTCCCTGACCACGGATGTTCTTCCATTAACTTCTGAAGGAAGCAGCTTGCTAAGAACCCCCACCCAATCTATCAATCATAGTGAGCCGGATCTCTTTTCAAAGGTATTTTTGCAGTAAGAACTCATTCCAGTGTCAAAGCACACTTCTAATTGCTAAGTTCATTTTTTGCCTCGTAGACTTGAAAATCTAAGGATTAAATTTGGTTCCCTAGATCATACAGTAATGTTCAGGTCCAGAATGTTTCATAAATTGTATAGAAATCCCTTGATAGGGCGCCTGGGTGGCTCAGTGGGTTAAAGCCTCTGCCTTCAGCTCAGGTCATGATCCCAGGGTGCTGGGATCGAGGCCCACATCAGGCTCTCTGCTCTGCAGGGAGCCTGCTTCCCCCTCTCTCTCTCTGCCTGCCTCTCTGCCTACTTGTGATCTCTGTCTGTCAAATAAATAAATAAAATCTTTAAAAAAAAAAAAGAAATCCCTTGATAACCTATTAGGAGACTCTCAAGAAAATATGAAAAAAATCACTGAGATGCTCTCAAGATTGGGGATCACAGTGCTGATTACAGGGAAAGGGCTGATGTTAGCAGAACCTCCCCTGTCCCGCAGAAGTGGTGAGGAATATCTGTATCCTCAGAATAAAAGAATTCAGGAGGTAAATGTCCAAGCATAGAAAAGTTCAAGTCCCTCAAAGGCTGCAGGTTTAGGTATGGCTTATCCCTAAGAGTTTCTCATCTCATTGAGGAGAAAACACACAGAAAAGATCACCAAAGTCACACCTGCTGCGGGGAGAAAGGAATCCTAAGTCCTCTGGTCTAGAGAGGTACCCGGGGACCAGAAAAGAAGTGACTCCAAACAAGGCCAACCCCCAGGTCAGGGGCAAGAAGTAAACTATGCTTATTCCTCTCAACTCTGCCCCTCACCAAGGTCTGTGCACCTAAACCTGGCCTGCTACTCAGGTCTGCAGTCATACCAAAGCATTAGCATCCACCTTCAAGAACAAGACCCTCTCTATGGAGGAGAGGGTATTTAGGACATGCTACCCTAAAATAGGACACCTCGACAGACTAAGCAGTTCAAGCTGAAGGAATTTGAGAAACAGAGTGTGCAGGAAGAACTTTCTGACCTTTGGCTGAAACAGTTTCTAAAACTCTCACGTGAGAGGTATTGTTGTTCCCTATACCAGGAGGGAAGGAACATCCTTATTTCCCCAAAGAGACACAGAGAGCAATCTGAATGAACAGGCCTTAGCTAGGTTCTCCCCTCCCCTAGCCTGCTTATTACATTTAGCTCATACTCTTTGTGCTAGTTTGTATTTCCAAAAGTTCCTACTTTTCATCAAACCTAACACAAACCTACTCAGGTTTAATCCCCTCTTTTGGTATTCATTTCCTTAGAAAGACTATCAGGTCACATACACATTATATTAAACCAACTTGCATGCTTGTCTTCTGTTTAATCTGTCTTTGTCAGTTTAATTGTCGGACCCAGTCAGAAGCCCTGAGAGGATCAGGGAAAACTTTTCCCTCCTCTACCCTGTCATCTTCCCTGTCAACTCATGGGACTGCTCCCTGCCTTCTGTGTGAACTCTCAGTGCTGCCTACGGCGCCTAGCTGACCATGTCCCTCACACCTCCATGTTGAGTCACCCTGGTTTCCCCATCTCTGCCACCTTGGCCTACCTCTGCCACGCCACTCTTCTTTCCTTGGCAAATGTCTAATTTTTAGGCCTCCATTTAGATTTTCCTGACATCTTATCACGCCTGCATAGTGGGAAGAGCTAGACTTGTGTGCATACTTAACCACTGAACATAGCTGTGTCTCTCTAGGAGGGAAGAAACTGTGCATCACAGTTTTGTAATTCCAGTATCTGGCATGTGAAAAGGTGCTAACTTTAAACGATTTGTTACCTATAGCACCTTGAGTAGCATTGGGCTGATGGTTGGGGAAGAATTTCTCTCACATGCAAGTGGGATCTGAACTGTTTTGATCATCACAGTAGTCTCCAAAGGTGCATTTCTTTGGAAGTCCACTGCTGTATACATCAATCAAGGAGAGTCTAAGAAAAACAGATGACTTTCCCCAAAAAGAATGAAGTCTGTGCAGATGGAACCAGGGGAATCAAACTGCCCCCTCAACATAGCTATAAAATATGTAAAGAAATTTTAGTGAAATTGTTCTAAATTAGAATATAAGCCCTCATCATCCTAGAAGAAAAGCCTTCACATCTTGAGAGCCAGAATGGGGAAGGCCAGTGAAATCTCATTTGCTGTGATCAGGAAAATGAAAGCACAAATTGACAAGTCCACAGAGACATTAAGTTGAAGTCAAGGTCAACCAAGGATCCTTTTGGGTAGAATCAAACAATGTAATCAGCCAACATCATACTCTTTTTTGATATAAACCCAAATAGACTGGACCCTGGCCTCAAGGAGGAAACACATACACACATTCACACATACTTGCATATACTTCAGGGAAAAGGGAACTGAAAAATATAACCACCCCCCAGCCTTATAAAGAGACTGAGTTAACCAATTTATTAGCTAATACAAACCAACAGGAACGATGAATGTTACCAGCACCAGTATCATTTTTAAGTCAGAAACTTGAATTTAACAATCACTAAAGACACGCTAACCTGGGCTCAGTAACTAACTTTGTCAAAAATAGTATTATCTGTCACCTCCTTCCTCAAGTTGCCCCTTGCTACATGCCTCAAGAATGCACACAACAGAGCTCGTGCTTTTGCTGCCATGAGGACCGGCGTAGGAGTTTCGAGCTGCCTCTGTGGGAAGAAGGACTAGTAAGACTACACATTCAGAGTGAAGGTGTTAAAAAGTACCAGGAAGCCAGAACATGACAAATATCACATGCACCTACTACTCATACCCAATATATACACTCTTCAAAGCGAGCCAGTGCAGAAGGTATTACCCTCCAAAATTTCCAGATGAAAAAAGTAAGGCCCTGTGGGACAGTGACCTTCCCAGGGTTATAGAGCTGATAAGTGGCCAGTAAAAGAACCCAATTCTTGTTACTGCAGACCTCACAGTTCTCTATGTGGTGTGTGCTGTCTCCCAGGGTAGCCCAGTGGCTACACTGTAAAGTGATCAGAAAGGGGGAATCAAAGAGAGTGCCAGAAAGACAGTGCCTTATCTCACCTAAACCATAAATTTGTAGGACAGCCAAGAAGCCAAGCCTCCACCTACCTTAAATAGAGTCATTATAGCATCACATAACACCTCCATTCGTTACCCAGCAACAGTGCGGGTGGCTGGACAGTGGGCATTGACACGAGGCTTCCTCCCACTACCACACATATCTCTTCATTTTCCAAACACATTTTGGGATAAACATTTTAAAATACAGAAGGAAGAAAAGTTACCTTCTCTTCAATGGTAGAGGATTAATGGATTTTAATTAATGATTTTAATGGATTAAAATCATGCATTTTTTTTTTCAAAATGTAAAGCTATCCTCACCTTTCTTGTTTGAGATTCCGAAATCACCTGTTATGGGCTCAATGTTTGCACCCTCCACCCAGTTTCAGTGTTGAAATCCTACACACACATACCCTATGTGACAGTATTAAGAGATTAGGCCCACAGGAGGTCATTAGGATTAGATGAGGTCATGAGGGGTGTATCTCCATGAACCGCACAAGAGCTGGTTTCCTCTGTGCTTCATCATGCGAGGACACAATGAGAACACAGCCATCCACAGGGCAGGAAGTAGGTCCTCACCCGTGCTTGCACAAGATCTGTCAGTGTCTCGATCTTGGACTTCCCCAGCCTCCAGAACTGAGAATTAAACATTTGTTATTTAAGTCCCTCAGTCTGTAGCATTTTTTTTTTTTGAGTTTTATTTATTTTAGAGAAAGAGAGCTCAGGTATGTGAGCAAGGGAAGGCGCAGAGAAGAGGGAGAAAGTCTCAAATAGATTCCCTGCAGAGTGCAGAGCCTAATGCAGGGCTCAATTGCACAACCCTGAGACCATGACCTGAGCCAAAATCAAGAGTCAGTCACTTATGCGACTGAGTCACCCTGGTGCCCCATATGTATTGAACTAAGACAGCTCCTTTCTCCCTACCCAATATACCACTAATCAACATATTTACATACATATGTTACTTGTTTTTCTGCTTGCCTACTGTCGGTTTCCAGTGGTAACAGCCTGGTCCAAGCTGGGAGATCTGATATCAGTCAGTTTGTGGGATTCTGGGCAGGTTGCTTCTCTTCTCTGTGTCAATAAGAGGGAAGGAGTGGGGAGGAATGAAAAGGAAGATGATCTCTATACACACCTTTATCTTCCACCTTCTACCAATGCTTTCCGGCCTGGTTAATTCACAGAGCCACTGGGAGAAACACATTTGAGAGTACAGGGAAGAATTGTCAGCATTTGAGTCATGTAGCCTTATTTCAGCATAAAAAGATTTTTTTTTTTTAAGTTTCCAGACCACTGTGGGCCCAGCCAAGCATGCTCCTGCCCCAGGAACCATGTTAGATGTTGATGGGAAATTTCTGAGAGAAGAAAATTCAAGGTACATAGAGAGGGCATGCTCGGAAAAGCCCTGTAACACAAACCCTTCTCTTCCAGTTCTCTCGAAATGATAACTGGGCTTCTGGCTCCAGCGGGGGCAATCCCTGTCCTTGTCAGATGTACAGGGACACACCCATGCTAGGAGAAAATCGCATTTGTGTCTGTTTTCCTCCACACCTGGTTCCAGGTCCATCCCACATCCCGCACGTTTGGAGGAGGATAGGAGCAGGCAGATTAAGTCATTTCACCCATGGTGGCAGTGCCGGCCCTCATTTTAATGTAACCATCAGGGGCGACAGGATTTTTCCCAGTAACAGATCCTCAGGCCCTTTTGCCTGTGGTTTTATACTAGACTGAGCCCCATCATCCTTCATGTCGCATTACATCCACACCTTCACAGAGAGGAAACCCAATTTGTTTTGGATCATTTGCACACCTTGCGTTGCGAGTAGCCAGTTATTTTTCTGAGACAAAGTCTCAGTAAACATTCGGGGAGTGATTCTGTCATGTGCCGATTATGGATTCGATTTGAGCAAGGCTGACATTTCTGTAACATGGAGAAACTACTAAAGCTTTTCTAAGAAAATTTTTAAATAAATATTCCTGTAATAAAGTGTTCACAACCCCCAAATACACATAAGCATTTTTTTTCTTGTTCATTCTAATATAAGGGCAAAGTAGACCACGTGGCTTTTTCAGTAATTTTTATGCATAGCAATAGTTTTGGACAAATTCGTGAATTAAGAGAAACTGTTTTAAGCAGGAGTGACTTTTTTTCCTTTGCCTTTCTGGATCCCCCTAATCCCATCACTCCCTTCCAGGGCTGTGTAGGAAACAAGCCCCAAGCCAGGGGCAGAGTCATCTGTATCATGGATAGAAGAGTCTCAAACTCATGAACATACTTTAAAAAGAGATCCTCGAGGGGCGCTTGGGTGGCTCAGTTGGTTAAGTGACTGCCTTCGGCTCAGGTCATGATCCTGGAGTCCCGGGATCGAGTCCCACATCGGGCTCCCTGCTTGGTGGGGAGCCTGCTTCTCCCTCTGACACCCCCCTTCTCATGCTCTCTCTCTCTCTCTCTCTCTCTCAAATACACACATAAAATCTTAAAAAAAAATCCTCAGGGTGCCTGAGTGGCTCAGTGAGTTGGGCCTCTGCCTTCAGCTCAGGTCATGATCTCAGGGTCCTGGGATCGAGTCCCACATTGGACTCCCTGCTCAGCAGGGGAGCCTGTTTCCCCCTCTCTCTATGCTTGCTGCTCTGCCTACTTGTGATCTATCAATGAATAAATAAAATCTTTTAAATAAAAATGAAAAAAATAAAAAGAGATCCTCAAAAAGATGTAAGTGCTTAGGTCAAAGGAATCAATGAGTACAGTGTATTTGCAGGAGTCAAGTGGAAAACACTTTTTTTTTTTAAGTATGGGGAATTTCCTGGTGCTCTCCACACTACTCTTGATGTGAAATTGTTCCTCGTTCATCATCATCCCATGTCATCTCCAAAGGTAACAAGAATTGGACAGACTTCCTGGCGCTCCTTCCCTTGGGGAACCTGGATCTAACTAGAGATGCAGTAACAGCGAGGTCTTTGGGATGAGGCCATGATTAATCTCTTAGAATAAGTTACCTGTCTGAGGTTGTACATATAATAGTAAAAAAAAAAAAAAAAAAAGGTTTAAGTCCAGATTTTGACACCAATGTCCATGTTTCCTTCACCTGCATGCTAGGGAAACATTCTGTCAGTGCTCCATGATTTATGATTAATTGTCCTTTAATTGGTTCATGAATGATAGACTTCCCTCACAAGAAGCTTGGGAACTCCTGGAGAGAAAGACGTTGTCTCATTCCTTGCTTCTACTCTTCTCCACCATGCACGGAGAGGAATGTAATAGAATCACAATGGCTATGGAATGTGGAATAGAGGATACAGAAGCCAAGTGAAGGAATGATGAGTCAGTTTGAGGAAAATGATCCAGCATGAGTTTGAATAGGGTTGTGAAAAACAGAAAAGACACGAATTGGCAAGAAGATGGAAGGTGACGATGACAGGCATGGAAATGGCCCCAGAACCACACAGAGAAAGGAGAGCTCGGATGCAGGGATTCCCCAGTCCTGGCTGTACCGAGACATCATATGGGATGCAGGGGCTGGGTTTAGTCTGAGATCTGTTAGATCGAAGAAAATGAGGTCCATTAGAACACCACTGTGTGACAGTCACAGCTTCTTGTGTTTGACTAGATCCCACGGAGCCATTCAAAACAGGGTATGTTTCTTGGTAAGCTTTTCTCTCAACCTATTCGAAGGGACTCAGAGAACATCTGCTAACTATGCATGATGTGTTGCTACACCGCACAGAATGTCACCATCAAGAACAAATGGCATCAGCTGCCACCATGCTGTGGCATTCCATTTTACAAAATGATATGTCGTTATTAAGCGGCAAGAGATATTGATTTCTCAGTATGTTTCCTGTTTGCTCAATGGCTTCAGTTACAACAAGGACACTCCACGTTAAATACACCGAGGAGATGCGCTTTTGTCCATGGGTCCTCAGTGCTGTGGGATCTGCTCTCTGCCCTGCCAAATCAACAAATGCCCTGACACCCCTTCTTGATTTTGTTCTCTCAAATGGAACCTGGACTTGTCCCTCCTTTATCTTGTCAAAGGGTTTAAAATGTGAGAAACCACCACATATGGAGTGGGGCAGGTGGTGCAGGGCATGGTCTGCAAGTCAGAGAAGGAGGGGCAGACCCCAGCTTCACCACGGATCACCAAGCTATCTCCAGAGTCACACCACCATCCTAGTCTTCTGTTTCCCCCTCGGCAAAGGGAAAGGGGGACACTAAATTATTTCCAATATCTCCTTGCCCACTAATAATATATCATTCTCTAGTATTGTAAAGGACATTTTCATTCAATATATATTAAGTGCTTAATGCAGGCCAGGTATTGTTCTAAACCCTAGGAATACAACAATCAAAAACCAAAAAATAGAAGAAGAAAACAAAACAAGACACAAAACTACCTGCTTTTCTGGAGCTTAACTTCTAACAGATGAAGATAGTAATAATAATAATAATAATAAATAATTAAATACATATTATGCCAAATGGTGAATACTGTGAAATTAGGGTAAATGGTATAAGGTATAAGGTTGTGTGTATAGGATGGGGTGAAGGAGTGGGACATTGAGTCTATTTTTAGGTAGTCAGGAAAGCACTGGCTCGTAAGGTCACATCAGCACAGGATGAAGAATGAAGTGAGAAAGTAAACCATGCCGGCATCTAGAGGAAGAACATCCCAGATCAAAGGAACGGGAAATGCAAAGGCCCAGAAGCAGGAGGGGGTTGAAGTGCGTTAGGAATCTGTCTCCAAGGGCTCTGGCTTGGAGGTACGGCCAGAAGCTCAGCTAGATGTTGCTGTGTTCCCTGACTTGCCTTCTGCTGCTGCCATTGGTTCAACATAGATTTGAGCAATGCGCTGGACAGCACTGGGAACATTCTAGAAAATGCCTACCCTTGAGTATATGGAAAGTCCACAGTTGCCCCCTCTGATACCTGGTACACTGAAGTACAAACCTTTCAGGAATACATAGGAGACTGCAATTTTCCCACAAATAAATTCTCCTCTTCACAAATATTAAACACGATGAGAATTTTTTTCTTCAGAAAAAGCCAAAGTTGAAACTTAGGTTTCTATATTTGAGAGGAAAAGACAAAATCAAAACCTGCTCTGTGAAGATGGGAAGTGTCCTCTGCCTAGAAGTCTGCCATGAAGAGAGCTTTTGTAATTAAGCCACACAATCACCTTGAGGATACTTAATAGTTTAATAAGATTTTTAATGAGTCTCTTTGAAAATGAGAAACCCAGCTGTATAAAATGGGCCCATAAAATGTTATGCAGCTGTGCTGTGGCCTCAAACAAATCACAAACACACCCCATCCTGTATCCTCTAATATTAAATGCCAAGTTTACAAGACAAAGATTTTGGCTACACATGTCTCGAAGCACACTTAGGAAAGACTTCAAATGCCTCTAGACACAACCCCACAAACATGGACTCTGGGTAGCTGACCCCTGGGGAATCCTGAAAAATCCAGTCTCATGTTTACATTTTTCCTACATACCTCCATTTCTACTGACAGCCTCCTTCTCTGAATTCCTACATTTTAAAGACTATTGGTTTATTTAACATTTCCCCTTAGAATGGAGCAGTCACTACCACTGGGACGAGGATACCAGGAAGATAACCGCTTTATCTTTGTGCTTTGGATATTTACCCTCTTCCAGTGCTTGTAGGTAAGACAACATGATATTAAGTATCATGAGCTTTGCAAACAAATGTTTGTAAGAATTTAGAAAGGGGGTCAAATTGCTACTGAAAGTAATCAGGAAGGACTTCATGGAGGTGGCAATGTTTTTAATGAGCCTTGAGGTGAGGACTCTCCAGGAAAAAACGAAATGGAAGGTGTTGGCAAAGCTGCAAGTAATCTAATGTGGAAAGAGGAACAAATGTCAGTACAAATACAAAAAAAAGTTCAAGGCTAGAGAGTAATGAAAAGAGAATGCTGACTCTTGATTTAGAAGTGTTGAGAATTTGGACTTTAAACCACACCTAACTGGGTAGACTCTGAAGGCTTCTGAGCAGAAGTTAGCTAGAGACTAATACCATGGCAGTGTGTATATTTTAGAGTAAAAGAAAACTGCAAACTGAGCTTAGAACTTAAGAAAATCAGCATTTCAACCAGAGTGGGAGTGACCCGAAGACCAGAGAGAGATTGAAAACAACTCTGACCAATTCCAGCAAAACATTAAAAAGCCCTTTGCCACTCATTTCATACTAAATAGCCTGGGGCAGGGAGTGTTGGATTGTTTTTCCTTCATCTCCCACATCTACCACAGGATTATCCCAAATCAGATGCTGCAGGAGCAACTGCTGATGAACTAACAGGAAAACCTCCTTCCTGTCTCCTGTGTAGCCTCTTCAGGGGGTAACAAGAGAGGGCACTCCTAGGGTCCACCCCAGACAGGAAATGGGCAAGAGCCTCAGCCTAGTCTGACGTATCAAGGGTCACTGCTGGAAAGTTCCCTTCATGAAAGCTCTCAAATATTGGCACAGGCAGCCTCGGACTGCACTTCAGCAACCATCACCCAGCTTCCCTCCTGGGGGGAAGCAGAACATCAGGATGGAAGGCTTCTACATGCAACTGCTGAGCAAGCTATGCACCCCACTGGTGACTATGGTCACCTGATGTCACCATCTGCAGAGAAACAGCAGGGTCATCTAACGCCAGCATTTTTAGCCTATTCTAGCGTTCCTTAAAGAGGACTGCATGTTTTCCTCAGAACTCTGAGTGTGGGGTGCTCAGCAAGCTCCATAAGGAAAATGGGGGCTCATCCACAGGCCACAGAGCAACTGGAGTACCCTAAGACAGGTGCTGCAGTCCCCCCCTTGGCAACTGCTCCGTGAAGCCGTGTCTACCACTGAGTGAATGTGGGTGGAGATGGGGGCATGTGAGGTCGCCATGTATCTGAAAGCTTTGCAATTCATACCCCCACGAACTGACTTGGATGAAGAAGAACCTCATCTCTAAGGAGTTTCAAACAATGTTCGTGAATTTGATTCTACTCTGGATTGCCATAATAATATATAATAATTACACGATGTTTGTTCCCTCTTTGAGTTTCCCAACTTGGCTGAAGTAAGACTGATGAGCCCATTCTGCTGACAGGATTAAACAAAAAAACATTGTTCTAGGTCTTAGGAAAAGTTTCTGAAACAAACTGTGGTACCCTGGCAGAAATTCTAAAGACTAACAAAATCCAGTATTCACAGGCATAGGAGAAAGCAGTGATATTATAAACATATACAACTTTTTAGAAAGCAATATTTATCAAAATTACTTATGAATTTATTCTTTGATCCTGAAATTCTGCCTCTAGAAATCTATCCAACATACATGTCCATGTACACAAAGGCATGTGTGAAAATGTCTATTACCATAGCCTTTTTCACCTTGGAAAAAATCATGCCAAATTCAATGATTGGATCATGGTCCATCCTTAATATGGAATGTTACACAGACATTTCTTTTAAAAAAAGACTTTAACTTTTTAATTCTATATACTTAACTGTACCTTGAAACTTTTAATGAGAATGCACTTATACATTAACTTCATTTTTAAGCCTTTTAATGTAAAAAAGAAACAGCTAGAATCCAAAAACTCTGGATTCACATCCAATGTATATTCCATAGTTCTACAACTTGTAAAGGGCTTTTTAGTTTCCTTCCCAACTTTATGGAGATGTAACTGACAATACTGTATAAGTTCAAGGTCTACAAAGTGATGACGCAATATATGGACACATTATAAAACACTTACATAAAGGTTAAAGGTTGATTAACACATCTATCACATCTTAGGATTTGTGTATGTGTGTGCATATGTGTGTCTCTGTGTTGAGAAATTTTAAGATCATACTTTTAGCAAATTTCAGGCATGTAGTACAGTACTGTTAACTATAGTCACCATGCTCTATTTCAGATCCCCAGAGCTTGCTCATCTCATGAGTCTAAGTTCGTGCCCTGTGACCAACATGTCCTATTTCTCTATACCCCAGGCCCTCAGTAACCACCCATCTATGGTCTCTAGGAATTTGGTTTTTACAGATTTGAACTACAAATGAGATCAGGCAGTATTTCTCTTTCTCTGTCTGACTTACTTCACTTAGAATATGTAAAGAATTTTTTAGATCCACACATCAAACCATTTAGTTTTTCCAGGATCTTCAGGTCACATAAAGTTCAATGATAGAGCTTCCCAGGCCAACTGTGTTATGAACTCCAACAATAGGCACGTGCTTCTAATAGTTTTTTTCCCTCCTTAGGAGCTCTGTACTGAGTTGTACTGAGCTGGATGTTACCCACAGAGAATAAATAAATTGGGTATCAGGAAAGAACAGATGGGGCCAACATGGATTTCTTCCTGGCCTAGTAGTTATCCTGGTCTCTTCACTCTTGCATCACTTCTTCTGTGAAATCTAATATATAACTCATATAGTCACTCTCAGCCATCCACTGAAATGGAGTTCTTACTCTCAAGCATGAGAAGAGTAAGATTCTGTCCTTTTCTGTTTTTTCTTCAGGGAAGATAGAAGAGGGCACAGACATAGAAACAACCCTTCAATGACGATGAAAATCAAAGCCACATGGCTCCCTCCTGCCCTTTCCTTTACTGCCCCACACTGACTTCACCTATGGGTTGACAGCACATATCTGTAAGAAGGGAGTGGAAATGCAGTGAACTGAGATGCTGGACTGTGAAATAAGAAGTGGATTAAACTAGGCAATTTCCAACAATGTGACCTCAGACTAGCTACTTAATTTCTCTGAAACTCAATTCCATTATTCATTATGAGTTAACACATCCTGCCTCCCACACTTAGTTTTCATGGAAAACAGTCAATATAAAGTACATAGAGGCATTGCATAAGCTACAAAGTCGTACACCCAATCAGGAATTACGTTACAAACTTCCTTTTTTGGCTGTGTTTCAGAGGGCTTGTGGAAAAACAAATGGGCAGGCTTCCATTTTTTTCAACCTTGACACATGTTAGGGATGCCACCTCTGGGTCAAGGGTGTGGAAGAAATCATCTGAGTACAAAGTCATGTGTGTAGAATCAGATGCCAGCTTGCTTGTGTTAATAGAACCTATTTATTACATGTAAGTATGCATGTGCACTGCTCAAAGTTCACCTCTATAAATTACCAAAATGATGACAGAATGTTAAGCTAAGATCAGAGCCCAAAACAAAATTACCTGTGGTATCAAATACAAACCACCTTCCAAAGCCAAGGAACTCCAAACACCAAAAAGAATGAGCAGTAGGCTGCACAGACTGATGTAGAAGGAAAGACCCCTGGTCAGGGTTTGACAGCTGGGAGTGATCATCCAAACTCCTGGTTAACACTTGACTGAGCAGTCAACTCTCAGGTCTAGAAATAAGAAGTTTCCAGCCACTCATGTGTGAGACTCCACAAGAGAATTTCTCTCCTTGGGAGTCCCAAAGACCCTGACTGGATCTGCCTATTGTATCACCTATATAGTGAAAATGGAGCCAGATGAACCCTGTCCATCAACCCAGCCATCAGGCTCCTCCTGGTGATATTTACTGCCTTGCTCCAGGGAAACAGAACAGAAATAACCTTCTAAAGCCTCCTTCTGCCTCATGCTTCTAGAACCTAGATATTCTTGGGGATGAAAGGAGTGTGCAGGAATTGTACATATTAACAAAACTGAAAATAAAAATAAAATAAAATAATAAATATAAATATATACTTATATTTATTTATATAAATATAAATAAAATAAAATAAAATACAATAGAATAAAAACCTTAACTAGTGCTTTAAAATCCGAATCTCAGATATTTTCAGAACAGAGATGTGACCAAGTTTCCTTTGTTATCCCTCACCCACAGGGTGCCTGCTGCCCCACCAGTCCCTCAGAGAGATCTCCTTCCCCTGTGCGCCTGGAGTTGGTGACAGAATCTCTCAGAACACTATATCCTTTTTCTTCAAAAATCTGGATTCAATCCTGATTATTATTCAGTTTATCCCAAAAGCCCTGAAAATCATACAAATCCAAAAGAAATCTCTCATGTACCATATGAATTTGGTTTTATCTACATTTTTTGTACTTTTTAAAGGAATCTGGAAGAAATAATTAGATTCTGTCTTCTTCTAAGAAATTTACTACAACCCAGTTAATTTTCAAGTCAGACTTCGGGCAGAAGAGAAGTCACTGGCCAGAGACAGTTTCTCTTCTCAGAAGAAAACATGATGAAAGATTTCCACTTACCCTGTGATGCACCAGAGAGTGGTGATAAGATGCTGGGTTTGGTCCTTGGGGAGAATAAGCAGGCATGTGCTCCAGGCCTGACAGTGAGGTACTCAGCTGCTGTCCCTTTCTTTTCTGGTAAGAAACCTCTTCACAATGGAAATAACAGCTCATGCTTGGAAGAAAAGGCATCACACTCAAGTGAATGCTGCCTCTCCAAAGCTATTGAGTTTTGTCTGATTTTAGATGTAAGAGATACCACTGACCTAAGGCTCAAGTGATGTTGTCTATAGAATGAATAGAGCAAGGGGAAGGAATGGAAGAATTTCCCCTAGCCTCTACTTTAAATGTGGCTTTCATATAACCCACCATGGATGAACAACAGAAGAGAGTTACACAACATAAGCTTGTCCATAAAGTTGCCTAAAAAGAATAGGTCATCAGGATAGACCTCAAAAACTTGAATGAAAAGCAACTTGAATTTGACTCCACAGACTCAGCAACTGAAGTGGACAAATCCTGGCCCCCCAAAACTTCTGGATGTCAATATGGACACTCCATATTGCTGTCTCTTCAAGGAGGTCCAGCCTATTGCAGAGTTTCAGGGGAAACTCATGGGTCCTTGCTCAAAAGTCATCTCTCTCTTGCTTCACTTATGCCTGAGTCCCCTATGTCAAAAGAGCTAAGCTATTTCTTCCCAGAGGTTTGGCTGAAATATTAATTGAACTGGGAAAATAAATTCAACCTCCAGACACATGATCATTGTCATCCATTGATGAGAGATGGATTTTCATGGAGGGAACAGGGGAAGTATGAGGACACTCAAGATCTGATTGGTGAAGGAAAGAATCTGGCATGACGCCTGAAATAAATCCCACCTCATCAAATCACTGTATTCCATTTGCCAAAATTTTATTGAGAATCTTTGTGTCTAAGTTCATGAGAGATATTCTTCTTTTTCTCTTCATATAGTGTTCTTCTTTGTGCTTTTTATGTTTTTTTTTTTTTAATCAGGGTAATTAACTGGCCTAAAATCAGTGCATGTTTCTTCTTCTATTTTATGGAAGAGATTTCAAAAAATTCACTTTTTCTTCACTGAATATTTAATAAAATTCTCCACCGAAAACATATGAGCCTGTGAGTTTCTTTTTGGGTAATTGTTTAATTAGAAATTCATTTCCCTGATTCATCAAAAGGCTATTCAAAATATCCATCCCATACTGGGTCAGTCAGTAGTTTTTGTTTTTGAGAAGCTAATATATGTCACCTAAGTTGTCAAATATGTATCTATAGACCTGGTTGTAGCAATTTCATACTATCCCTTCTCAGGTCTTCATGGTCTGTCATGACTCCCTATTTCATTCCTGATACTGGTCATTTTCCCCCCTCTGTCAGTCTTGCTACACATTTGTAAGTTTTATCTTTTCCAAGAACCAGCTCTTTCTCTATTGTTCTGTTTTCAATTTCACTGATTTCTACTATTCTCTTTATTTCCTTCCTTCTTGTTTGAACCTATTCAGTTTGTTCTCCTCATTCTAGGTTTGTGAAATAAGTGCTTAGAGATTTTTTTTTCCTTTTCCCTAATATAAGCATTGAGACTGACTTTTCCTCTCAATACTGCTTTAGCTGTGGTCCCATAAATTCTGGTAAATTATATTTTCATTTTCATTCAGTTCAATATACTATTTATTCCTCTTAAGATTTCTTATTTCATACACTATTCAGCAAGGAATTTAGTTCCCCAATGTTCAGAGGTTTTCCTGTTACTCCTATCTAGTTTTACTCCAGTGTGGTCAGAGAACAACTATATACGAATTCTTTTAAATTTACTGAGATTTGTTTTATAGTCCAGGATGTAATCTATATGGATGGGTGTATGTTCTATGGAAACTTAATGTTTATCTTTTCTTGTTGGGTGGAGTGCTCTATCCATGTTAGATCTTGTTGGTTTATGATGCTGTGGAATTCCTCCATATCCTTGCTGATTTTCTACCTGGTTGTTCTATCAGTTGTTGATTTGGTAGCATACCTCAACACTCCTCTAAGTGTGGGTTTGCTTCTCTCTTCTGTTTGTGTTCTACATATTTTGTTACTTGTTTGGTGCAATCCTATTTAGGACTGCTACATCTTCTTAGCGGACCACCTAATTTATCAGGTACTAATAGCTATTCCTGCTTTAATATTTACATGGTATTTTTTCCATCCTTTTACTTTCAACATGCTTATAACCTACATTTAAGGCGAGTATCTTGCAAGACAGCATATAGCTGTGTGAGGTTTTCTTAATTCACTCTGCCCATGTCTTCTAACAGATGTACTTACATAATTTATATTTAATGCATGACACCTCTTGGTTGGAAGGGGTAAATGTATGTCATCACTGATCCTCATGCAGTCTCTGCTGACAAATCAAAGTGAAGGTAGCCGGAGTGCCAGGGTAGCTCAGCAGTTAAGGGCCTGACTCTTGATTTAAGTGTCTAAACCCAGTTAAGTGTCTGGGTTTTCAGCTTCTCCAGAACCCAATCTGAGATAAATGAAATACCAAAAAGAAAAACCAGGCAATTCAGCACGTTTTCTTTGGGTCCCCAGTTTCCTACCTGCCCTAACTTCTCTCCTTATGCTACCCGTATACATAATGTCCACAACTTTTAATTCTATTTAATGGGCGATATAGAGAAAAATAGGTCTGTTCCATATATCCTAATGGGAAAGTCCCCCTATGGGCTTTTGAAGGAATTAAAGTCACCTGCTTTATACCAAATATGTTGAATCTGAATTCTAGGAAGTAATGATCTCATTGTACTCTGACACTGTCACACTGAGTCTGAAGGGCAAGACTGTTTTCAGAGTCACATTATTTAAATGAACTTTAATCATTAACAATCATTAACGTACAAGAAGAATACAAGTACTACCCCACCTAGTATTACATTACAGAATCTTGTCATTTGAGGAACAGTTGAGAGACCTAGATCCAACTGAAATGTTGACTATCCTAGAGTAAGTTTGTCCTTACTTAAGAATCCTAAGGGACCAAAAAGATTAACAGCTAATCTCTAGCTAAATGAGGCAATTCAGCCTCAATAAAAAGGATTTGCTGATGATGATAACAATAGTAATAATAATAAATAGCTAGCCCTGAGTATTTTACACAGCCAGGGTGCCAAATGATTTACATGTAGCATCTCAATTAGTTCCTACCCCCACCCTGTGATGTGGAAACTGTAGCGTCTCCATCTTTGGAGGAGAAAGACTCAAGCTTCAAAGAGCTGAATCACTCATCCAAGTCCACACAACTAGCTTGTACTAGTGTCGGGATTCAAACCCAACATGGCTGCATGGCTCCAGAGCCAGGGTTGTTAACCATTAGGTTTCTACTGTCCCCCACCCCAATGACTTCTGAGCCATCAAACAGGCTATATCCAGACTCTCAAAACTGCCGCTGCAGAAACAAGTCCCTCTTGGTGAGCTATACCCAACATCTTATGGTGAAAGCTCTTTCAGTATTTTTTGTAAGAAAGGGTTTGAGTACCTACATGCTTCTCTTCTTTGCATCTCAGCCCCACTTAGTCATTTGAAATTGAGTGAGTTTGCACACACATATGAGACATGCTGGCCTTTCTTCCCCATGTGTCCCAGCTGGTTTATTTGAGAACTGAATTTCTCAAGCTGTGCATGGCAAGTACAGTGAAGCTCCTCACAACCAGGAAATTAGAGCAAATGGCTGAGTTTTTTCTTTTCCCCTTTTACATCTTTTTGCTCCAGTCTCTTTGAAGACTGTATTAATCTATATGCATTTTATACCGAATGTTTCTCATCTTGTCCTGAAGGGAGGATTTTCCAAACGGAAAAATGAGTTTTAATCATGGCACATTTTATTCAATTCCGGCTTTGATAGCAGTTCTTTTCAATCTAGTTCTTAAGTCCACATAAGTCATGTAAAAGCAAATCTAATACTTTATTCTTAGGGTCTGACAAGCACTAATGAAAGTAATATTTAAGACTCAATAACTCTGTGTGTGTGTGTGTGTGTGTGTGTGTGTGTAATGGTTGGGGGGGACTAACTTTCGTGTCAGACAACAAAGTTAAATTTGAGTTTTTTCTTTCACTTGTTAGTTGTAGGACCTTGGTCTTCTCTCCATCTGTAAAAACAGACAATTACGAAACATCTCTCATAGGTCTGCTGTGGCTCAAGTGTGGTGACTTTTTGAGATTTTTAATAGGTCTAGCACACAATGTCTAACGTATAGGAAGCACTGCATTAACACTCTTCCCTTTCTCATTTCTATTATCAATTTGATGAAAAAAACATTACTTTGCCATGTTCAATAATTGCAAACACCCAAGCAGATTAATATATACATACCCTTTATAGATGGACAGACAGACTGACTGACTAACTTATGGGGGGGGAGGAGGAAAACAAATGTTTCCAGAGAAAGTATTGGGCAGTCATCTAATGTGCTCTTTTTTTTTAAGATTTTATTTATTTAATCTAATGTGCTCTTATCTGAATGAAGGCTCTGATTCTCAATTTCCCTAGAACACTGTCAAATAAAACTTTCTGTCTACTTCCGTAGTCACTAATCAATAGTGTCTCCTGAGCACCTGAAATATCATTAGTGTAACTGAAGAAATGAGTTTTAAATTCTAATTTGAATAGCCAAATACAGTTAGTAAACTATCCGATTGGACATCATAGCTATAGAGACTAGTCCCACTGAAGAGCTGTGGACTATTTTAAAAGTCCATCAAAGCATTAAATTCAGGATTCTCTGGAGATGTGAAAGGTCTTCCAGGAATTTTAGAAGCTTTGTAGATGATGCTACAAGCTAGGGCCTCCTGTTTTCTCTTTTAACCTTCATCCTCCAACTTCACACTTCTTCATCCCTTACTGCTACCCCCACAACATTATTTAAGCAGGTAAAATTAGGTTAAACTATATACCAATTATTACATTAGTCAAATAGCCTAAGAGCTTGTATAAAAGCTTTCTTTTGAAACTCTTACTCCCCCTTTAATGAAAATATGAGAAGAAGAAGAAATGTGGACTGGTGTTTCTAGCACCTACAGGTGCTTTCTCTCTCTTCACAAGACCCACAGGGCAATGGAGCATTTGTAGTCCCCTTGCTAAAGACCACTTGCTGAGAGCAAAGTGCCAGTGAGATTGGATACACTTTGATGGTAGATCTGCTATCAAGGCAAGATACAAACATAATCATACCTCACATTTACAGAGTACTTTGAATCTTTTTAAGAAAGATACCTAAAAGGAGAGAGAGAAAGAGAAAGATACCTGAGAAGTTCAATATCTTGCATAGTTATTACATAGATAACCAGACGTCAGTCAGGTTACACAAGTAAGGCACAAAGAAATTTGTGACAGATTCAGCAAATCCTCAACTCTGATTCCTAAACTACTATATTCTATCCTTGACTCACTAACCTAATGCACCCTTGTACAGGACAAGGCAATAATACTCCCCTGACTCATTTTCATAATGGCCAACTACAAATATCACTAAATAACCCAGTTATGTCCAGAAGCTTTACAACCACAGAATAATTTTCTTCCTAGTATATAAAGCCAACAGATTGGTGATGCACTCTCAAAAGTAACCTTGGCTTCCAGAGTAATGAACCTAACCCCTGAGACAAAAGTCTTTGCCATAACACTTCTAGCAGTAAATCCAGGTCATAGATTACAGTGGTCATGGTCACAGAGAGGAATGTAACATGAGGGAACACAAAGGAATTGGCAAAGTCCTCCTTCCCAGTGCAAATTAGTATGCAATCATTACTTCCTATCATGAGAATTTCATAGGGAGTGATGGGAGGAAATTGGCTGGTTGTTTGGACTGTGCCTACTCTAGGTTTAGAATCAGATCACTCATGGTCCAGATAAAAATGTCACAACATAGAGAAATACCACATTGCACTCATAAAAGAGGAAGATAACACTGATTTACAGATTTACAGGCCTTCTCAAGGCCTAAGCGTTTCCAAGGGAGCATCTCTAAAGGGTTGATTAAAAGTTGGTATAGAGTCAAAGTTCATGCTCTGGAAGTTAGAAAAGCCTGCTTGATGGGAAACAACCTCCTGCTAATGAAATAAGAGAAGGCACACACTATAGTCTGCAATCCTGATGAAAGAGATGACCCGATCAGTGCTGCTCAGAGAAGAACATGCTTTGGCTAACATTGTCTAATGAGAAATCTGATTGACCTATATCAACTGTATTTAGTGATCAGGACCATAAAATGGTGGATGGCTCAGTGACATAGCCATTGATACATAGCAAAGATGAAGTGAGCCAAATCTTGTTGCAAATTCTTTTTCAATCTCCCATTCTATTAAATTGAAGCTAATGTTTAAATATGGAAAACACAACCCTGACCCCACCATATACTACTGAGAAGAGAGGGGCAACTAGTAGTTTGTACAGCTTTAACCCCACTGTGTACTAACATATATTTTTAAATTAGGAGATAAGGAGTTGGAAATCGCTTGTCTTTGAGACAACAAGAAAATCAAATCCATGACACTGGTCTAATCAGCGCCACTGAATTTGCCATACACAATGCATCCAACTGAGTTACCAGCCCAGATGGGGAGGGGGGGCAATTAGGAAGGCCCCAGGGAGTGGCTGGCTGACTTCCTGAAAGGTTTCCAGTGGGTGGTTCTCTAATCTGACAGGATTCTAGGACACAGCTGGGAAGCCCTGGGACACAGCAACAATTCTTCCAAAGGGCCATCTTTAAAACACTAAGGTAAAAATAGCTTTCTCCTTCTGTGAAATGTCATTACACATTTTACCAACAACCAAAATTCAAAGGCCCATGTTACATGTAGTGCTAAACTCAGGCATCCTTGGGCATTTTCATATCTTCTGTAGCTTCTGGATTAATTAGGCAAACAGACTACTTTTTAGACTGCATTTAAACGGAAATTTAAATATACTTAAAGGACAGCCAGTGTTAACTATTCAGGAGAGGAGGGAGGGAAAAAAGAGGAGGGAGGCGAGAATGAGATGGGACATCCATCCTGTCATAGGAAATAGACAGCAGTGGCTAAGAATATTGATGAAAATATTGAAAATCAATTTTAAGTGTTTCCTACATGGAAAATCAAAAGTAGGACATTTCATACATCACTGCTGGCCTGATTCTTTCATTCCTTGCCTGTCATTTTGACTTTGTGCTTTTTTTTCTCCCCCTCTTGTCAGGTTGTTTTCTTCTTGATTGAAGAAAAGAAAAAGAAGCTGACTGCATGTGGTTCCAGCCAGAAATTTCTCTGCAGAAGGAGTCTCACAGGTTGTGGTTTTGTCAGCTAGCAGGTTAAGGCAGACACAGAATACACACAGGAAGCACCATGTCTGAGTTACATGAGTGGTAAGTGTGAGGGGAATCAAGCAATCAATGAGGCTATGCCTATTGTGCTCTCTACAGGGTATCATTTAAAAGTGTTTGTTTGTTTGTTTGTTTGTTTTTATAAATTTTGCAGGGCACCCGGGTGGTTCAGTGGGTTAAAGCCTCTGTCTTCTGTTCAGGTCAAGATTCCAGGGTCCTGGTATGGAGCCCCACATCAGGCTCTCTGCTCGGCAGGGAGTCTGCTTCCCTCCCTCTCTCTCTCTGCCTGCCTCTCTGCCTACTGGTGATCTCTGTCAAATAAACAACTAAAATCTTCAAAAAAATAAAGTAAATTTTGCTTTTCAGAGAAGTTTGTTTTATAGCAACACTGAACAGAAAACACAGATCCCCCATATGCTCTCTTTTTCTACACATGCACAGCTTCCCTCATTATTGACACCCCTCACCACCACCAGAGTAGGACATCTGTGACAACTGATGAGCCTACACTGACACCTTGTTATCATCCCAAGACCCTCGTGAAGTATTAGGGTTTGCTTTTGGTGTTCTACATTCTATAGATTTTGACCAATTTGTGACATGCATCTTCCATTAGTATCATATAGAGTGTTTTCCCTGCCCTAAGACTTTGTGTTCTGCCTATTCCTCTCTTCTTCTCCTCAACTTCTTTTGGTTGTCTCCATCATTTTCCCTTTTCCATAATGTCATAGAGTTGGAATAATTAAGTATGTAGTCTTTTCAGACTGGCTTCCTTCCCTTAGTAATATGAATTTATGGTTCTTCCTTGTCATTTCATGAATGGATAGCTCATTCCTTTTTTAGTGCCAAATAATCCTCCATTGTCCTCCATTGTCTGGGCTATCCATACACCTTCTGAAGGACATCTTGGTTATTTCCAAATTGGCATTCAGTGAATAAAACCACTATAAACATCTATGTACCTATTTCTGTATGGGCATACTATTTTTAATTCCTCTGGGTTAACAACAAGGAAAGCAATTGCTGAATAATATGGTAGCAGGAGGTTCAATGTGGTAACAAACAGCCAAACTGTCTTCTAACGTGGCGGTACAATTTTGCCTTCCCACTAGCAGTGAATGAGAGTTCTTCCCATTGATCCACATCTTCACTAGTGTTTGATGCTGTCAGTTGTCTTAGCCATTCTGATATGTGTGGAATAGTATTTCATTCTAATTTGCATTTCTCTGATAACATATGATAAGGAGCATCTTCCTAAATGCGTATTTTCAATTGATCTATCTTCTCTGGTGAGGGGTCTATATGGACTTCATGGCTCTTTGACATATTCACCCTTGGGGGTCATCTCTATCTCATAAACACTGTAGCTTCAGGTTCTGTATACTCAAGGAGACAGTTCAAGCAATAATTTACTTAGCAGTTCTAGCTTTCTTTAATTACAAATAAAATTCATCAATGCCACAAAATACCTGGTAAAGAGTGACCCCTTAGTGTTTGTTGGAGGGGTGGTTTAGAAGCTGGGAAAGATAGCCATTTTAATGAATATTAACAGTTCATTTTTTCTAGTTGGGCTCAATCTGATGGGTGGTTTCAGTTATTTCCATTTAAGATTAATCTTTCTCTTATTTTGGAGAATAACTGAAGGCCATGAAGGGATGTGACTACAGGCACTTCAGACCCATACCATGTTCCAGTTATTAGAGTGCCATAAAATGGACAGAATTTTGTAGAATTATGCAAATGGTATTATCTGCATAGATTTTCCAACCAGATCAGGATTTAGACTCATCTATAACAAAAGTTAATATTCTCTCTCAAGACATGCACACACACGTGCTCTTGTTCAATATTTGCTAATAAGAAACCAGGAGAGGCCATAATAAGGCAGGAGATACATTCAGTCTTGATCCTCTTTTCTTTCTAGGCTGGAGGAAAGGCTTAAAATGGGCTGACAGTGTTTTTTCAGGGTAATACGGAGTGGACTTCTCACATCCTGCTTGTGGTGTAATCCACGAGGAAGAGATCTTGACTTCAGAATTTAAGGAAGCTGGAAAAGGTCTTAGAGTTGGTGGGAAAAGGTCAATAGAAGAAGACAGGCTCGCCCTGGAGGAGAAGAAGAAAGTGTTTTCCTCCCTGTGGACTTTAGACAAATGAGTTCTAGGTTTTGAGAAGAATCTTATTCAAAAGTTACCTACTGGATGTGGTGGTTCCCTACAAGCCAGAGATAAGGGATTCACCAGGGATGCCACTGAGGAGGTCTTTAGCCAGTGGACTTTGGCAAGAATTCTAATTACCAAATTTTAGTTTCTCCACTTTTAAGTTTTTGTAAAGTCTCATAAACACTGGAAACTGTCCTCAATCATTACTGTGTGGAATTATAAGCAGGTCCTGGCCTACACCTTAAGAGGTGAAGGAGTAGCAGTTGTCTAAGGGAAGGTGCTTTTCCGGCAGCAGAAATGACGACAGAAGAATAGTACAGTAATCCGAAGCCAATGGCTGCCTGTGGGAGGCAACCAAGACCTGGAGGTATCTTTGGGACCAAACCCATCAACCATCCAGGACATGTCCAAAGACGTGTGGAAAGAAGAATGTGATCAAGGTCTGAGTCTTTAAGCTTGAGGCATGGAAGACTCTGTCATAAAGATTTGGATATCAAAAGGAGACATGATTTTAGTCACAGGCTAGTCTAAGACACCTGACTTCTGGCAATAATAATGTTGTCTCTTTTCTTGGCTCAAAAGTCTATATAAGATACTGAAATATCTTCAAAAATGACTGAAAAATTGCAATTGTCCTTGGCTATTGCATCCCTAACTCAAGCACTTACTGGACATGGCCACAATCCAGCAACTAAAGGGTCAATACCTGACACAGCTAGGAGCCTCCAGAGCTGGTTCCAACTGCCACAAGAGGCGGATTATTCAATTATTTGGCCAGGACTTTGCCTACCTTTAGCTGAGCCTGACTATAAGAGAGAGAAGAAAATATTTTTAAATATTTATTCTTAAAGAGTTTGTACAGGGGGAGAAATAGAGACCAATTCATATAAGCTAAATAAAGAATAACACGGTAAATGCCTTATGAATAAAGAGCCTAGGGGAACTAAAAAGTTGGAGTGATCAGAGGCTGTTGGAGGTCAGGTCAAGCACAGATCTTCTTAAAGAATTGTGGGCTTCTCTCCTGCACTCGGCATGTATTTTTACATTATCCTGAACTCCAACAATCAAAATCCCCTTGTCATATGATAAAATGCAGTTTCTCTGTACCATGCAATGCTATAATGCAGCCCCCTCATTTATTTGTCAAGAACTCAACACCACATTTATTTTTCTACAGAGGTAATTAGAGAAATTAGGAGGCTACAACAGGAGGAGAGAGAAATGGGCCATTTCTTGTCCTATGTTATGGAGATGCCAAAATTATCAGGGCCAACTCTTTCATTACTTTATTCCCAATAAAATTTGAAATCAACTATGTATAAATAATGGCCCAATTAATTCATTTAAATGAATTCACTAATTTAAAATGAATTGTTATCAATTGTTAAGAGCTGCTTATATTATGCCAGCATCTTGCATATTATAAAGTCAGCTTAGTGTGGAATTAACTCACAACAAAGGCAGTAAAAAGTGAAGCCATGAAATACAGAATATATAGGAACAGAAATACAGAAATGTATGTTTTATAAATATATATCATCAGATTACTTATACCACCTGTCAACAAACTGATGAAAAGAAGTTCTAATAGAAGAAAAATAAATTTTCCATTCTCTTCATCTGACCAAAGCAAAAGATTTGCGTAATTGGCTACCATAGTTGAGCCTTTCACTATTTCATTGCCCAGTAAGTAAAAGCTATTTTCAAAAGTCAGATAATTAGGTGTCAGAGCATGTGATATCCAAACACATGAGGGAAAAACACCAAGACAGCACACCACCATCCCCCCCACCAAAACACACACACACACACACACACACACACACACACACACATTTTCCTTAAAAGAAAATGTCCTGTAGAAAGCTGTATAAAGCATGCCCTAGGAATAAAGGCATAGCTATTGGCAAAAATTTGTGCAAAATTTACTATTCAAAAGATAAATTCCAGAAAAGGAGAGGCTTCTGGTAACATTCTCACAAGAATTAACATGGCCATTTTCCATCAACCATTATGTTCCTTACAGTGTATGAAATTCAGCAGGGCCCCCATTACCCTACCTTAAGCTCACAGCCATGGGCAATGCAATGCAACATTCACCAGTCATTCCTTCTCTGATGGTCTCAAGGAGAGGCCAATAACAAGAACTTCCCTTTTCCAGTAGTAAGTACATTGCATGAAAACTTTTCCCATTGGGTGTCTAATATTTCAGAATAGAGCCCTGATTTTCATGCCACATAAGTGCAGTAGTTTTGTGACTCAAATACATCTTCTCTTCCCTTTTCCCTCCCATCATTCCTTCAATGTCTGCAGTCACTTTTAAGCTTGTTTCTAGCTTCTGGCTATACTGCGATCCTCTGTTTCTGTTGGAATAGTGACACTGAATGGCTTCTTGGTAGACACCCTGCCTTCATTCAGGGATCAAGGGTCTTTACTACAAGAGAAAGTTGCCTCACCTTGTGGCTGAGACCTCATTTCCCCCAGAAGTCTTTCTTTGTACCAGAGGAGTTTATCCCTCCCTCCCACATCCACAGGCACTCCCTAAAGCACAGGGCTGCTTGTCCATCATGGCTTGATATTGATGCCCTGCACTGCATCACAAGAGAGGTGCCCGTGCTGTGTCCATGCTGTAACCACAGTCCCAGAGCAGTGCCTGGGCCACAGTCGGCAGGTCACGTATGTGTGCTCAATGTCAAACAAAGGGTCTCCTTCTTTATACATTTTTCTGTGTTACATATGTCATTCTACATTATATATGTTATATATTTCATAAATATAAAGTTATGCACTAATTTTCTAAGTCTATTATATTTTCTATCTTAATTTCAGCTCTTAGGGAATTTCTAATCAGATTTCCACATGTTTTTCTACATGGAAAATATTTCTTTAGGAAATTTAGAACCACAGAATTAATACTTGTGTTTAAACAAGGATCTGTTTAAAGCTAACTTCATGGCTTTTTAAAACTAGCTATCTTATTTCCTCTCATTTTACTGTATGCCCAGCAAGAACTGTTTTAAGAAGAGCCCAAAGCAACTCTAGTGGTAGAACTCCAGTGGGCTAATAGAAAGGTTCCTGGGTACAGTGGGGTCCTAACCTGAGGATGATTCTCCAGAAGGAAGCCTCACCTTCCCACCCTCACTGCTCACATCCTCAGCAGGGTGAGTGCTCGTCTCCAAGGCCAAGGGTGAGGAGCCAATCCCTCCACTAAGACTTTAAGCCTCCACTAAGCTTTAGTGATGTGTCATTCACACCTGATAGTCAACAGCTTCATTCTGGAAAGGCAGTTTCTAAGAGAAGGGAGAGAGAACGAGGAGGCATATAACACTTCACATGGTGAAGAAGGGCTTCCATGTGAAGAGGACAAATTTCACCGACAAGTTTTACAAACTTTCGTGAAGCCCAGGAGGTTTTGCTTTTTTTTTATTTCTTTTCAGCGTAACAGAATTCATACATAGTTTTACACCACACCCAGTGCTCCATGCAATGCGTGCCCTCCACAATACCCACCACCAGGTTCCCCCAACCTCCCACCCCCCGCCCCTTCAAAACCCTCAGGTTATTTTTCAGAGTCCATAGTCTCTCACGAAGCCCAAGAGTTTTTCCATGAGCTAAATTCTGCCCAACCTTGAGCAGCACCATCCTTAATTGTTTTATTTTTACCAAATAAGAGCTGATAGAAAGCCTTCCAGCAGTTGGGAGGTTGTACTGTCCATGAAATAAGTCCCCCTCCCATGACACTCTAGTGAGAAGACAGAGCCTATTTGTTCAGCCAGCCAGAACCAGCATTTACTCTGCTCAGCCCTAATAATGATTAAGAAAGCAAAACTTGCCTCAGAAGCTGTTCTTCCTGATAGAAGAAACACGGCACAGGCCAGCATTCATTGTTTCTGTCTGAAGCTCAAGCAATAGTTCCTTTTTTCTTTCTGCTAAAAAGAAACACACACACACACACACACACACACACACACAAAACCAAAAAAAATAATAATAATGGTTATCAGCTATTAATTATATCTTGTAATAGTCATAATCCCAGAGACTTTGATCATTAACATAGTTAATGACCATTTTGTGACGGTGTTAACTGCTCTCTGCTCCATCCTGGGATACACAATTAGCAAGCCAGTCATTAAATACTAGTAATGACTAATTATTCCAGGATTAAAAGCTTAAATATAAATAAAAATGAGATTGAAACTCTTTAAACTAATGGGTTAATGTGAATTCTCTTTACCATGGTTGTACTGCATATTATGTTCCTATGAACAATGTTATTTCTAGAGGGGATATGGCTGCTTCCAAGTGGGACTCAATTTATGGCTGTAGCAGATGTTTAATCTGCCACATATTGGCTATTGTTTTACAAGTCCCCGCACTTCCCCTTAATGCAATCTCCTTAACTCACATATTCCTCAGGTCTTCAGGGAGTCGTTTTGGGGTGTTCAGGTTCATATTGGTTTTTTTTGGGGGGGGTTGTTGGTTTTCTTTTGTTTTTTTACTTTGCCCTCATGTTCCAATTTTAAAGTTTTATTCCTTCCTAGAGCTCCACTAGCCTCAGGACGACACACACACAAACACCTCTGCCACATTATCAATGTCATTATTGTCCACCAGCATCGACTTCACATAAGCTTGGTCCATGGCTCTCTCAACAGAGCGATATATTACCTTTGGATAGAATTTTATTTTATCAAAATGATTTTAGGTCCAGTCTCATAAATGTGGATTCATAGGTCTCTTCTGATCCACAAAGCATATCTGAGATAGAAAGCGGCAGATTTATATTAGCCCCATTTTTTTTTAAACAAGAAAGCCAAGGCAAAGAGAGGTCACATGAACTGCCCGAGGCCACACAGCAGGTTTCTGTCAGAGCCAGAGTTAAGAGTAAGTGGTAGAGTGGAAGGAGCCCCGGGCTGGGATCAAGGGACCTGATTCTTTCCTTAGCTCTGTCAAGCCAGAAATATCTGTAAACTTTGAGGGCTCCAGCTTTTAGACTGCAGCTTCCTCACAAGTGAAATGAGGTTTTAAACTTGATAACCTCCCAAGGTTTCCCCCACTGCTGCCTTTGTAATTTACAGGTCTGTCTGGTATTACACCATAAGGCAGTTTAATTAAAACCGCGATATAACTCAGTTGTGTAAAGGAAATGCATTAAGGTGAACTGAATTAATTGAGGACACATTTATAAAGAAGAAAAGACATGGCCTAAGTCCTAAATGACAGGTTGTGGGGAATAGAGAAAAGCATTTTTGGTGAAGGGGATGTTAAAACGTGGCAAAGGAAACAGGACAAATCCACATATAAGCAAGACAACTACATGATGAGAAAATATCACAACTCTATTTTAGTAGTTTAAATTCTGTACAGCTTCTGAAACAGAGACATCAACAGGCATGTCTCATAGCCGATGGCATTTCTGTCCTCATCACAGTGTGAGTGAAAATCTTTTTGGACAACTCTCCCTCTTACTTCCTTGTGTTACATTCTCAGCTGGGCAATGCAGACCCTTGAGCTCGGTCAGCTAGCTTCAGAGCCAAATTGGATCATTCCAATGAAAACTCCAAGCCTTTCCAATAGTTCACAAACTCCCTAATTCTGCCCAAAGACACATGCGTGCATGAAGACACACGTTTCTTTTTTTCCCCCAGAAAAAAATAATGATTTAAGTACATGGCAGAATCAAAGTTCGAGATAGGAGAGCATCACATGGATAAAACAGGTTGAGAAAATTACTGACAAACCAAAGAAACCCAATCATCTAAGTTATTTGGTCAATATTAACATTCTTTCCTAAACTTTTCTGATTCTTAAACTGCTTTATGCTTTTCAAAGCTTTTTTTCAATGATGTGTCACTGAGTAAGCACAAAGCCCTGTGAGGCTGGTAAATTTAGTATCAGGATTCCCAGTTTATACACTTCTCAAAGTAGAGTTGGATGCTGTTCCCAATGAGAACCACACAATTGTGTTCATCTCATCCCTGAAATGTATGGAACCCAACTGAAAAATCTACTTACTGAACTTTTTTTTTTTTTTGGCATTTTAATTTGAATTTATTTAGAAATATGGATGCAGATATCTATAATTTTATTTCATTTATACACATGGATGCAGACATGGAAAGATCATGAGTTTCATCTAATTTGCTGAGTCATTTCTTTTTTTTTTTTTTAATTTCTTTTCAGCGTGACAGAGTTCATAGTTTTACACCACACCCAGTGCTCCATGCAAAGCGTGCCCTCCACAATACCCACCACCTGGCTCCCCCAACCTCCCACCCCCCGCCCCTTCAAAACCCTCAGGTGGTTTTTCAGAGTCCATAGTCTCTCATGGTTCATCTCCCCCCCAATTTCCCTCAACTCCCTTCTCCTCTCCATCTCCCCATGTCCTCCGTGTTATTTGTTATGCTCCACAAATAAGTGAAACCATAT